>VUQS01009881.1:5226-35897 GCA_015108495.1 Heterochromis multidens
CTCGGGTTTAAAATATTTTTTTTTTTTTTTTTTTTTTTTTTTTTTGAATGGTGTCCATATTAAGTTGTTATCTTCAAAAAGAGCTAATATCATAAGCCTCTGATGAGAAACACCGTTCACACATGCATTTAATTTCACCCGAACAGCCGCATCACAAGGATAATTGGTTCTTATAAATTAATCTCTGCAGTTTTGGAGCTTAAAAATGCCAATGCAACAGCAACACAAGCAGAAGAGCAGCTTTGATTGTTTTGAAAGGCAGCAGGGCTGAAGGCTGATTCCTAACGGCTGAGAAGAAGCTTGTGGGTTAGGGAGATTAACTTCAAGCCTTCCCAGAATTAATTTAAGAATATTTTGCTTCTTAATAAGGGGGTGCCTGAAAAAAAAAACAAGTGTTATTTTTCAACCTACATCTTATGGTTTCATGTAAAAGGCACATTGCCCAGGATTACTGCCTGGGAGTAATAACTCGATGTAGGAAAATTAATTGTGTTTCATTACATTTGATGTAACTGTAGTTTTACAAATCCAAAGACATATCTCAAACGCAGTAAAATGCTTAAAGTGAGTAGTTTCTTTCATAAAAACAAGTGGATGTTATTCGCATATTCAGCTGTTTTGCATAGCACCATTAAAATGCCCATAGAAGCTAAGAGTCTTACCTTGATGTAGATATGGAGCGGAGTTGCAGGATACAGGAGGAAACAGACATAGGGAGAAAGACAAAAACAAAGGAAACTGTTCATTTATCAAAAAGATATTTAATTTTTGCATCAAATACTGAGTTAAACTCATTTATTGTATGTTCAGTTGTTTTCAGAGATTAAGGGCTATTATTTGAAGCACAATTGAGAACAAACCAATAAAGTTATACAACATGAAACAGTATTAACAACACATCAAAGTGTATTTATTGTAGAGGAACTTAAGGATATTTTCATCAAAATACAGCAGAGAACTGATCCAGCCTTGATGCACATATCAGGTTACTTTGTACAAGGTTATGAAAACTAACAATACACAGAAAAAACTCAGAGCAAAGCAGCACATGATTAAACTGTAGCTTACAATTCTGAATGTGGGCACAGTGTTTTCCATAATTATAGGCTAATTGTTTGGATGGAAAAGTGTGAATGAGAAGAAAAAGAGAAGAGACTGCTAAGGAGGGGTACTGTAGAGACACGTAGAGACTTACACACACAAAGAAAAAGTACAGAAAAAATACAGATATAACGTGAGGGACATCGAGTCACAGAAAAAAAATGATTGTACAATGCTGCTGAGGATGGTACGTCACTAGTTCAGGTCAGTACCTTTCATTTCACCTTCACACATTGTCACATACTGTTCACATCTCTAAAAGTGGTCCATCCAAGTATTTTTCAGTTCAGTGGGTTTTAATTTGACTAAAACAGAGGGAACAATTATAATTTTTGTGTATTCTGAGTCACAGTTTGCTTCTGAATAGCATTACCCTAACCAAACGCAGCTATCACAAACAAAAATTAAAAATGAAAGCAAAGAACAGTGGGAGGACATTTCTGCAGCTGATAAACAGCATTTCTAAGCTCATCATATCTAAAAGAAAATAATAAATGAAGAGGAAAGGTTACTCAAGCATGCATCCCTCTAAGGAACATCCAACTCTATTTTGTAACAATGTATTTTGAACCCTGAAGCAACCTAATTTGTTTCTTTAAAAGCAGAGCTATTTGTTTGTGGAGTAGCACCTGATTCTGAGTACATGCAATGGCCTAAGACTCTGCGCAGACCTTCACAGCCTTTTCCAGATGAGCAATGCACAATGAAGGTTGAGATGGGGTGTGTTTGGAAACAACACAGTGTGTCTCAAACTATGAGCGCAAACAGAAAAACCAGAGGAAAGTTAAGACAAAAGAAAGTCATCTCTTCCAGAAGAATGCCGGGAGGTCAGAGAGGAAAGCAGCTGGTTTGAATCCCTGATTGCCCCATGAGGAAATGGGTGGAAAAAGGGAATGAGTAACATTTTCTCCTCCTTAAAACAGTCACAGTAAAGAAAAAGGGCAGCAAATCTTGAGTCAGAGCCAATGCTTTATCTTGCAAATTTATCCAAATTAGTGCCAAAATCTTATGCATGCTTCCTTGAGCCACCTCAGCACTGTTTCATGACTTAGGTCGTTTTTTTTTTTGTTTTGTTTTATTTATTATTTTTTTGCATAATCTTGCTGACAAAGTTCACTGACAACATGCCTCTGGGGAGAATGAGGCCTATAAAAAAAGTTTCTTAAAGGGTGAATCCAGTTCATTACAGTTCCTGGGTCTTTATCTCACAGTTTGACATTTGTTTATTTAACCTCCTGAGACCTGAGCTCTTGTTTGGGATGCATTTTTAATTTCTCCTAGCTATCTGGGATTAGTTGGACCTAATAAGTATGAGTATAGTTAGTTACAGTTAGTGAGTTAGTATTATTGTAGGGTCTGTACCTTACAATATAAAGCGCCTTGAGGCGACTGTTGTTGTGATTTGGCGCTATATAAATAAAATTGAATTGAATTGTATAAGGTGCAGAAAAGCAAAATGTCCCCTTATGAGGATGCAGGTATCAAGAGGATAAATTTGATAATCCAGGAAGCTCAGACATATGGCAAGAAGCAGACATGTTGTTGAGTTCACTTTATTTGGAGATTAAATTAACTTCTCAACAAGTCAAATAACAACTAAGTCAACATTTCAAGCTCATTTTATGTTTATACTACGTAATTTTGTCAGGTCTTTGTGTTTAATGCGAATGCAGTCATCAGAATCACTGCATAACACTGATTATTTAAAATTAATCTCCATATTATAATGTGGAAGGTGAATCATAAAACTTTGTTTTATTTTTTATATTTTTGTAATTTGTATGTCTGTCTCCTGCCCACCTTACTCAAATGTCTGTTCTTTTTTTCTTTTACAATTAGCACTTTAGACCAATGAAGTGGACAATCTTCAGCGATGTCTTAATGCATGCTCATGCTTCAGTGATGTTCAACTTTCTTGCTTGTCATACCGTCTTATTACGCTTTGTATGTATGTTGTATTTGTGAGTATTACAAAACTGATACCTATGACAGCTGTCTGATCTGCCACAACCATGGTTAATCCTTGGTTAGGTTTGTGGACAATGACTACTTGTCTGTAGGCAACAGAAAGCAAATACCTGTCTCTGGAGTTAAAGTTTCACACAGAAATTTAGACCATGTCAAATTCATCACCTTTTTCCCCATAACAAGTTGGATTTTTGAGCAAACCCCCAAATGCTGTAGGTCATTATTGGCAAAGGTGTCTCTCTCTGCAGAAAGAAAATGCATACAAAGATGCTTTAATGGCAACTCATACTAAATGAGATGTCTGCGTCAGCCGGGCATGTCTAAACAATATGCGAGGAGCAGAATAAGGAGTGGGAAAGATAAGTGGATATGAAGAGAGGAAGCCAAAAAGAAAATGAGGAAAAGAGCAGTAGGTATGGAAAGAAAAGGGAAATGAATCAACCACCACAGGCAATCGTTCTCTCTAATACAGCAAATTAGCACTGATAAATTAGGCATTGTCAGCAGCTCCTTTGCATCCTCTGGGCTAGAGTTATTATGAATACTGAAATTTAAATACTACTTAAGCATTCTGAAAGATTACATTCTGAATTCAGGGTTGATACTATAGCAGAGGTTTAATTTCACCTTCAGAGGGTGTACACCTGCTAAGTGAAGTTATGAGGAAGAAAGGAGTTCAAATTAGCCTATGTCACAGGATCGCAAGTCCTTTTCAACACTGCAGACTAATCTCATTGGCGATCCATTGTATCAGTCAGATAGGTTTCTAGTTTTAATGCAGTATGTGTCAGTGTTCTCTTTTTATGTACACGTTTGAGCATTTGGTGTGGTGAAAGAGCTGTGACAAAGATATATATTTACATACATACATAGTGAAAATATTACAGATGAACAAACTACATATGTACATAATTTTCATAATATCTTTAATATACTCAAAATGAATGTTGTATGCCATTAAAAGGTGAAACCATTAAATCTCATACCACGTCATAAAATGCTCTGAAAAATCTGCCTACTTCCTCTATGTTTTAGGCACTACACAATCTAAGCAGACCTGAATATTCTGAGGCTTCCTCACAGTCAGGTTTAGTCTTTGAATGGCTAAACAGTACCATTACAAGCCTCCTGTTCCAAAGTAATGTACTGTAATTCTGTCATTTAAATCAGTGGGTATTCCAGTAGTTGCATTTCTACATGAGTGTCCACCCACAGTTAGGTAATCTAGAACTCCAAATGCAGGTCTAAAAGGTGCAAAATAACAGACTTTATCAATGATTCTAAACAGTGAGGGATGATGGCTAAAATCAAGGGAAATAATAGCCAACAGCATCAAGCAGCATCATTGAGTCAACCGAACCTTCATTTCCCTGTTATTTCCATTCTATTTTACTCCATATACAACCACTAAAAGCAAGCAAGGCTGAATCATACTGATGTCTCTTTCTCTCTCTTTCTCTGCTGCTCCATTGAGTGCCTGTGACAGCATCACACAGTCATATTCAAATAGTCTAAACATAGGTGCAGCAGGAAAAGAAAATGAACATAAAGCCTCATATAAAGGTATTATAAAGCTTTAGATTTTATAGATGAAAACTGATGGTGTTTCAATACTGTGTCTGGTTTGTATATTGATCACTGTTTTTGTTGTTTTGCTGCGTAAAAATTAAACTGTGCAGGCAGAAAGTACAAAGGGGGCAAAGTCGCCTCATGGGACCTTGTGGTGCCAATTTTGGTAAGGCAAGTTATTGTGTTATGTTTTGACTCTGCCTAAAACATAGAGGAAGATGGTACCTGGTGAAAACTATGAAAATGAATACGTAAGTGATTTTGGTCATAGGATCACTGCCAGCAAATCTTACAAAATTATCTCAAATATTTACGCAGACAATATTCAACTTTATATTTCCCTTTCACCAGAAAACTCAATTAGTTAAAGTAGAGTTGTTTTTTTATACTACAATATAAAAGTTTCTGTGGTCGTTAGACAATTTCACTTTTTAATGCACAAGGTCAGGTGTGCTAGAAATCCTTATCTCCATGGGCACACATTAGTCAAATTAATTCCTAGATTTCTGAGAGTTAAATAAATACCCACCATCCAAAACTTGCTGAAAACACATTGAAGAGAAAGCCTTGCCAGACATCTCAACAACCATGGTGTCTGAATGAACAGTGAAATGTGATGGCTTTTCAACAACGAGATAAGAATTTTCACCATAAACTTTTGAACCCAATTTACATCGAAAGAGATGTCTTTTTCTAGACTTCTTCTTACGTCCCAAAAAGCCAGGTTTTCAACCAAATTTAAGGACGTGGGTCTTTCTCTAGATGTTCAGAAAAGATGACTTTTTAACTTTTACTTTTACTAAGTGGGAGGCAATCACGCTTTCTCAGTTGTACAAAGGCTATATGTGGTTGAAAAAAGAGGCTTTATTTGGACCAAATCAAACTAACTGACGTCCATGGATGTCAGATAGTTAGTGAGTAATGATTAGTTTTGGTACTCAAAATGAAAGAGAGAAAGTCAGCACACACCATAACTCAGTTTCTGCATTAACACAAAGAGGATCATACCATTTTAAAATGCCACAATATTAAAAACTATGACTAAGTTCAGAAATCTCTGTCTTTTTGCCGCTACATATTTAGAGGAGGTTTCACAAGAGCTCTGTCCTTTGGGAATCTGCTCAAACCAAAGTGTCAGACTGAATCTGTCAATTCTGAACCGCACAGTGAGAAAATGGAACAAGAGAAACCAGTCAGTGGTCAGTTAGCTCAAGCTGACCTACATGAGAAAGAGAAGGAGGAAAGCTTCATTATGGAAGGTATTCAGTGTGAAAAAAAACTTCTACAAAAAAAAGAACACATTTAGAAAAAAGTGCAAAAAGACTGTAGTTTGATTCAGCTTTAAACATGGCATGAAAAGGAAAGCATTCAGTAGTTTCAGAGAATCTTTCATCATACTTTTCTGTAACATTTAAATGAAGATTACTGAAAATATTGACTAAAAATTGACATACAGAGTAAAAAAGAATAAAGGCTGTGTCTAATGAGATCTTGCATTAATTGCTATAGTAAATCCTTATTTTACTCACTACTGTGTTCATTTCCATTCATACCATTACAAACACACATGATTCATAAAACAGTGATTCATAAACATTCTGTGTGAATCACTGAATTTTGTTTCGGATCGCCTCTATATTTAAAGCATACACGGAAACAAATGTATATGCACTCAGATCACAACCTTGTTCTCTGTGCTTACACACAGACAGTCACAGATGGCGGCCAGTGCAGTGACCTTGGAAACAAGCAGGTAATCCATTTCAAAAAGTGGGAAAGTGCTTTATCACTGGTTGAGCACTGGACGTGACAAACTCTCTGTCTGCCAGGAGAGTGAGGAGGGCAATTGATTTTTAAAGAGAGTAAACAAAATTTGACAAATGAATTTCTGCACATTTCTGCACCCCTTATGCGCACTCACATCCTGAAATATCAATAAATGGAGCTGAGCCAAACATGTTGCATAAGAAAAAGAAAACAGACAGAGAAAAAAAGATCCTGCTCAGTCCAAACACGTTTTTTTTCTTTGTTTAACAACTATTTCTTTTAGACTGTAATAGCAAAAATAACAGCCAAAATCTCAACTAAAGCCACCCAGGTTTAACAATGTGCCCTTCATTCAACTATCAGTATGTACCATGAGCTCACAGCTAGTCAAATAATAGAAAAATAACAATAAAATCAACACAATAAGGACAGAATAAAATACAAAGGAGATAAAAAAAAATTCCATCTTGAATGTGTGTTTTCATTCCAAGCACATTAAAAGACTGATGTATATGGATTTGGTAACCCTAATAGAACACAATAGTGGCTTTTTTAAGGGTTCCAGTTCCAAGAAGTGAATTTCCCATTCATTTCCATTGATGTTTCAGAAAATCCTTATATAAAGAGTTTTATGCCTTGAACCAAGCCAACCAACTACAAGGCGAATTGTGACTATAAAAAAACCCCAAAAAGTGTAAAAGTACAAGACTGTGTACATATATTTACTTTCAACTGTGAAGGAACTACTCATCCCTTGATGCACTGCAAACCCCAGATTCCAGAGCAAACCACTTCCACCCTTCTCGAACTTAATCCTGTTCCATTATTGTAGTGTTGTTTTCTACATATTTTGCAGTTTGTGTTGTTTGTGTGTAGTAAAGTATAGCCTAGTTATCATTCCTGACTACAATCACCGCTCAGTGGTTTCGTGCTCACTGGGCGACCTGAGATTCGCAGGTTTAAACATTTCCATGGTAAGAGCGACCTCCGCCAATCAGAGACATCGCTGTTTCTATTTAGGATTGTGGGTAGAGTAGTTCTTTTCTGCGACATTGCAAATAAAACACTTTTTTGTTCAAACATGGTTGATATGACAGACTTGTGATTTCTGCAGTACAACATGATGGATCATAATCAAAATCCTAAAGAGGAATATGAAAGGGGTATCCAGAACCTCACTGCAGCACTCTATATGTCTTGGAATTATCAGAAACACTGTAACCAAAATCAGTGTCCTAGTGAAGACCCAAATGCAGACATGAGGAAACACAGAGGAATATAACAGAGCCCTACTCTGACATTAACTGGGGATAACAAACAGGTGAGGAACAAGACAAAGGTGAGAACAATTAACAACAGGTGAAAGCAATTAGGGATTCAGTGGCGAACAGACAAAACAAGACACAAAAGAAAACTAACTTTTAAAGTAAAAAAAAGAGTTAAAAGTTAACACCAAAAGAGATTAACAGACAGGAATACTAACACTAAACAAGGGAGGGAGGCATAAACACGGAATTAGACAGCGGGAGGCACAAACAGAAATACTACTACTACTACTGCTACTACTACTACTACTAATAACAACAACAACAACAACAACAACAATAATAATAATAATAATAATGCTAATAATAATAATAATAATTGACATAAACCAAAACACAAGATAACACAAACCTTAATGTAAAAAACAGGAAGTAAAGACTCAATATCACCAGAAGTATGTCTCACAAAATACTAGAATAATAAAGGAACACGAAAATACAAAAAAATCAAAACTTTATTCAAGGGAACAACAATAAAACACAAACCAAGACTCAAAAATATTAACCAAGCATCCAAAACAAGAAGTACAAGAAACAGAAATACATAAAACCATAGAGACTATAATAACTGGCACCAATGCAGGTAATAAGCATGTTTCTACAAACGGAAAGCTTGCTCTTAAATATACATTTTGATTTTTACTTTGATGCACAATCCCAAGACTAATGCTTTACCCAGCTAAATGTGGGTGTATATAACTAAACAAATGATCTTGAAAAAACTGGTGAAAACTGAGGCCTGGCTATTATATGAAAAGAGAAAGAGGTAAATACAGCATTTATCACCTGAGGGCATCTTTGAGATGTAGTAGCTGAAATTCCAATTTGGCCTTTTGGTTTTTTCTTGCACAAGTTTCACTGTCACAGTAACTTCATATCTGAGTCAGTATCTTTGCAGTTTTTTTTAGGGTTATACTGATGTTTCTAAGCAATCAAAGCACGTAGCTTTCTTTGTGAAACTGCTGATTATAGGAGTATTATGGTATTGCAATAATATTTGATGTTATGACTTACACAGACTGGCAATGTTGGCTTAAAATGATCTGATTTAACGATAACTCTTCCTGCATTCTGCCGTTATACTGTGTATCTAAACATGAAAATCTTACTTAACACCATGAGGATATCACTGAATTATTTGAATGATCATAATTGTACATCTTTGTAATAAATAATGTATTTAACTTGTCTTTAATTACCCTCCAAATACAGTACAAGCTTAGTCACTTCACCAGCACAGTTGAGTGTTGCAAAGCCTTGCTCAAGTGCACTTCAGTTAGAAAGGAGCAGACAGTAGTGATCACTGAAGGCTGATTGGAATCTTTGACCTCTGGCCACAACTTTATCTCTGTATCCTCTAGATTTAGTTCCTCATCCTGTATACATTTTCTTCACATAAATGCTTTAGTGCTTCTTCATATTTGCTCTCATGACATACAGCTTCTACAATGTCAGGTCTCACGCCAAGCAGGCTGTGATGACTATCCCCTTCCACATTTTCAAGTGATTATGGACAGTGCACTAGACACGTCTCCTTCAATTATCTTGACTACTTAACAGCAGACTGCACTCGCCGCGTTGTGCCGTCACCCACAAAAGTCAAACTCGTAGATTTGGAGCTCACCAGACTGTTTTCTTCTTGTGCTGGCACACATCGCAGCAAGTGAACCTGCACTGAGCTGAAAATTCATCAAAGGGACACAGCTGACAATAATCCCTTTCTTTCCACCATTCTTTTTAAGTTTGTAAAGAGTAAGTGGACGGCCAGTACAGCTGATGTAAACTGACGCTCAAACTGAAACACCATTAATCCAGTTGTGAATTAATCATAATTCCACTCCATTCTGAATCCAGCTGATAGTTCTTTAAGTCATAATACCCTGAATTATTCACATCTCCCTTCTGAAGAGTAATTTCTCCCTGAATTATTGAATTTTACAATTCTACCACAGTCTGCCTGATTGGTCTGTTAATACAGCAACTGTGCCTTCAGCATTTCACACTCCACAATTTCATTTTTAATAATTGGAGCAGTGCATTCAGTTCCCTTTGAATTTCTGTTGCCATTCTGAATCATGGGATGAGTCAATCATTAATCTTAGGATTAAGGAAATATTTCACTTCAGCGCTGCCCTGCCCCGCTAAATATGCTCCCTAATGTGACTTACTACTGTAACTACAGACTTTCTCATTCTTTAATAGTAAAGGCAGAAAGTGCATATCCAGACTCTTAGTTCCTCAAAAATATACCAGCACTCAAAGGGAATAGGAAACTAAGGAGTACGCTGCTAATGGATGGAGCACTACTGGAAAATTTCTGGTGCTTACAGAAGAACTGATGTGGTGTACAACTGTTCTTCTTAAAGGTATAAGCATACTTTAAAAAAAAAAAAAATCAGACAAATGTTATATAAGCTGTAGCTTCAACCTACATCCTTTTGGTTTGTCATTTGATTTCTTTGATTTTTTTAATATTTTAATTTCTTGTGATACGAACCGAATAAAGATAAAGATATAAATTTACTGAACACATTTAAGCTCCAAAAGAATGTGACCTTTATTATTTTTTGTTTACCATAGTCTTTTGCGCGACCTGATATCCCTGTGTTGGTGTTGTTCCTACATCATCATAATAATGTTGGACCAGGATCAACATTGCAACTGACCAATCACATATTGTCTGAGCATTCACTTAGCATTGGCCAAGAAGTAAGCTAATGCTATTAAAAATGATCACTAACATGAGTAACCTAAATTTGGCTAACAGCAAACCTAACTTGATAATATATTTATTACATTGTATCAGTGAACAAAGAAAACACTTGAAATGTGTACCATTTGTTCCAGAAGAGAGTTTTACATACTTTACATACCTTTGCTCCCCAGAGTGCAAAGCTATGGCATCATAATTGTCAGTTGCATTGTTGATCATGGACCAACATTATTACGATGAACAACACCAACATGGAGATATCAGATACACCTAATCTTTCTGCTATCATCATGCTTTACTGCGGTATGTGTTTACATTTTCAGTTCTACTACTGGTACAGAATCATCATGAAGTTTTTATTGCACTGTATAAATGCACGAACTTGATTAAGACGGACTTGGAACAAAATAGTTACAGGATATGTATGACAAATCAGCCAGCTGACCTCCAGTACTCTTTATGTCTGACTTCATAAACACATACAGTACATGGGGACATAATTAGAGAAACCTGCAGCAAAGTGGAATACCGCCAAAACTGAGCTAACCTCAGAAAATTACTGTTAATGATCTTTGCAGGCAAAATCTAATTCTCATTCATTTTACACCAAATAACCTTGATTGGAATACACAGGATTTGTTTACACACCTCTGCTGTGAATACTTCATTATACCTCATTTTTCAAGTGCCACGCCCCCCACAGAGGCCTGGACGGTGTCCCACACAAGCTGCTGCTTACCCTTAGCTGATGTGTCCTTATTAGACTACAAAAATACATTGCAGGGATTGACAGTAAGTGTGCACGGGAGCAAGGTAAGATACTAAAATTGTGAAGCTCTGATGATTTTCAACCTGTAGAAAAATTTAAAAAAAATACTTTACAGTTTCTGTTCACATCAAAATCTCATTTGTACCTATACACAGCCAGCCTGACATTGTATGATGTGCTTATTTCACCAATAAGTAAAATCTAACAAACACATGCATGAGCTAGTATGAAGGTATGTCTGAAAACACATAAAACAGCACAACAAACACTGGCTCAAATGTGATTTTTTTTTTTTTAAGTTCAAACACAACAGAGCTGACCATGGTGTTTGATTGACAAATGGTCTTTGGGAAATATAGCACAGACACAACAGATCGACAGCAAATTGATGAAAAAGAGAAGCAGTAGCATAGCATGAAGCATGAAGCAGAAACATCAGCTTCAGAAAATGAAAACTGAGATTCAGGCAGCTCTCAAGTATTGATTTGGCCTTTCTAAATGCAGTTGTTTAGCTGGTGATTATTTTGACAAAATTCAACAAGGAATACATGACTTTGTATTTGCTGCATATCAGTGGGGAAAAACAGACATTACATTCTACCAAAATGCTGAGCAAGAAGGGACTGGGGCTAAAAAGCCCTGCAGTTGTTTTACAGAGCATTCAGCTCCCAGCAGCTCTCAAACATCATTCTCATGAATATGAATGATGCTTAACCCCTGGGAGGAAGGCTGTCATGTCAAACACAACTGCAACATTGGCAGATTTCTCCAGACAGATCCCAAAGCCAGCCTTGACAACACAGCGTCCAGCACAGGTGATTCAGTCTGTCTGCATTTTTGTTGTTCATTGTCTCACCTTTATAAGTGACTGATTACAAATTGTGAGAGAGTGGCAAACGCAGAGTCCAATCTCATTTGCTGTTTATTTCTACTGAAACTCCAGAGGTCCAAAAAGGGTTCTATTTAGGACAGCCCTAATTGTTTCCCATGACAGAAGTTTACTTTTCTAACTCTACGTCACGAACATATACTGTGGACGGAGAAGAAAAAAAGAGACAGGTACATTCCAAATGTACACAGCTGGTCCACACATTGTGTGCCAATTGTGCTGGCATCGAGGCAAATATGTTTCACAAATATGTTTCACATGTCAGCTTGATTGCACCTTAAACAAAGGCCATCAACATCATTTAAATGCAGCACTCTTAGGTTTCAAGCCCAGTCACAATGTCCAAATATCATATATTCTTCCTTCTTAACACTGAGTTACTGCTGGTTGAAAAAAAAAAGAAAGAAAGACGATGCAAGGTTATCAGATCTCTACAGCCTGCTGCAAGCATAACAAAGCTGAATCCCACTGGAAGTTTGGTTGCACTGTGGGTAATGTAAGGATTTGGTTATGGTAAGGACAAACAAAATATGAAATAAAAGACAAATATCTTTATATGTCCTGCTGTGACTTTGATATGAGAATATACACTCACCAGCCACTATATTAGGTACACCTTGCTAGTAGCACGTTGGACCCACAGTGTGCTACTAATTCTTGATGGCATAGATTCAATAAGGTGCTTGAAACATTCTTCACAGATTTTGGTTCATATTGACATGATAGCATCACAGTTGCTGCAGATTTGTCGGTTGCACAAAATGATGCCAATCTCCCGTTCCACCAAATCTGAAAGGTGCCAGTTTGAGATGATTTGAACTTTGTGACATGACTGCTGGAACCAGCCATCAGAAGAAAGTTACAATGTGGCCAAAAAGGGGACATCATTTAAACGATGCTCAGTTGGTACTAAGGGTTGCAAAGTGTGTCAAGAAAATATCCCCCATCCCATTACACCGTCACCACCAGCCTGTTGACAGAAGACAGAATCAGAGATGCTCTTCTGCATACTTTAGTTGTTGTAACGAGTGGTTAACTGAGTTACTGTTGCCTTCAGCTCGAGGCAGTCTGGCCATTCTCCTCTGACCTCTGACATCAACAAGGCATTTTTGGACAGAGAACTGCTGCTCACTGGATATTTTTTCTTCCTCAGACCATTCTCTATAAACCCTAAAGATAGTTGTCTGGAAAATCCCAGTAGATAAGCAATTTCTGAAAAGGTTAAACCGACCTGTCTGGCACCAACAACCATGCCACGTCACTTGCTATGTGCTGAGTGATGACACAATAATAGACTAACATGGGGACAGGTATAGCTGCATGTACTGTACCTGTAGAGCTGGAAACTTTGTCACTGAGCCATCCTGCCACAAACCATTACTTAAACAAAATCTGGAGAACAGACCTTAATCCCATTCCACTGAAAAAAATGTTAGCCAGCAACCTCAGTTGCACAGGCGTAAGCACACCTCCGATTTACAGGAAGAGACACCTGCCACAATGTTGGTGCCCACAGGGACCAGAGCAACAAGTCGAAACCAGCAGTTTCCGTCAGCTGATACTTGAGGCCGACTAGCAAAGGGTGGCTCTCAGACAGGAGAGGGATCCCACAGTGTGGACAGATTAATTCAGTGGGCAAACCTTCTGGAACATTTTGCTCTGTCAGGGTAATCAGGGATAATTATAATAAAAGAAAAAAATGCATGAAAACAACATTCCTCAGGAACAAAAGATGTATTAACATTGTTAAAACAGATGCAGTGAAGAGCTGCATGCACATGCATGTATCATGCACATACTGAGAGTCTTTAGACCACAGGAAATTTTGGAAAACATAAACACCTCTACAATTATCATCACTTCTATTTAATAGGATTACCAATAGCTGGGCTTTTCATTTACTACAATTTATATACACTTTGAATTATTGCCAAGTTTTCTACCAACAAAGCAGTTTTATTTTTATTTTTTTATATTTCAGGATATCATGAAACCTAATGCAGTAAGATCTGACATTTACTTGACAAGAAATCCATGACTTTTCTTTTCTTTTTTTTCCATTTTCTGTTATTGCAGCATGGAGCTACAAAACACTTTTTTTTCAAAACCCTCCTGATTGGTGCATATATGCAAGGACATCTGACTTAAACTGTAAAGCCAGCAAGTTTTGTATATTTTATTCATCTTGTGTGAAAGTTAAGTGGAGAAGCCAAACATTAGGCCTATGTGGTTATCGTGACCAAGATAATGGAGTATCAGTAATTTGTTGAAATAATTAAACTATGCTGGACAGCAAAACCACAAATTTCATGTGTCTCAGTGTGACCCTGCTCCTGTCTGCAGCTGCTTTAACTTGTGGCTATGATGAAAAAAGGACAACTCAATGCTCCTGAGATCAGCTGCTGATAGAAGTTTCAGTGTTCTACTCCATAACACTTACAGCGCACCAGTACTATTTGGAGGCTTAAAAAAATCAATCAACATCCATCACAGTGCAGTGTGTTTTTAATGGGTTAAAAACAGACACACAAAGTACTTCTTTGAGCAGTAACATATCAATGCACTAATGATCAGCTTTGTTCTGACATTCTGTGTTTTGCAGTTTCCTAATCCTGCCACATGTTGTTGTAGCTCAATTCATGTCTTGTCTCTCCCCTCACCATTGGCAGAAAAAGCTTAGGATGACTTCTGTCTCAATAGGCAGGAGGCAGGTGGAATTTGCTGAGGGATGGAGGGAAGGAAGGATATGAAGTGGAGGGGTGTTTGTGCAAGTGAGGGATAAGCAGGGTTGGATACGTGACAAGAAATGGGATCAATGGGAGGAAAGAAAGAGATAGGAAGGAAGAAAATCCCAAACCTAAGAAGAGACAGATGCTTCACAGCCAGTAGTGCTCCACCTCCAACACAAACACGGATGAGGGATGATGGTAAGAGGGGAGGGAGGAGCTGTGGTTGGTAAAAAGACAGACTGCACAGTATGAGTCCTGCCCTGACTGAGTTGTTGTCCATTATCAGAGAAGCTCCAACTCTCTCTCTTTCGGTTCTCCATTCTGGAAGGCCATCCTTGCAAAGCACACTGGCCATTTTATGCCATTATAAAAGCTGCAAAAATAACACCAATTACTTTAGTGAAATTATTTTTTTGGGTGTCGGCTAGAGGGGCAGCACAGAGATAAAAGACAGAGTATATGAATGCCCTGAGCCATCACTGTTTAATGAAACACTTTTTTTTTGTCTAATGGTTTATTTATTTTCACTTTTCCTGCAGTGTGATTGTATCAGAGATACTAATGAATTAAGATGATTAAATTAGTTTAGTAGTTTTGCTGCCTAAACATGACCCTAAAGTGCAGCTCAAAACTACAAATATTTTTTTAAAAAGCCCTAAAGGGAAATTTTTAGTGTCAGTAAACAGCAAAAAGTGAGAACACTGTAGAAAAAAAGGCTTGCATGTGACTGAGGTGTGCAAAAGCTCCAGTACTGAGTTTGACTTCACTGCTTTGTAATGTGCAACTGTCAGAGAAAAAAAAACATGCCAGCAGCATAAATGTAATTGATAAGATTAGAAACATATATTACTGATTGCACAATTTGGAGCCAGTAGTCTATTCTCATCACTGCGTTTTAGGGAGAAAGTTGTTAAAACGCTTTTTATATTGCATTCATTTTTTGAGTGATTTGTAAGTCACAGCATGCCAGCTTTTCAAGTAAAACTGACTCTACTATTTACGAATATCACATTGTTTACTATTTTTATAAGAATTAATTAAGACAAAAAAAAAGATGACTAGCAAGGCCTCTGTAGCAAATGTCTGTAAAGCTTATTCCTCTGTACAACATGCCGCCAGTGTTGCTTGTAGGATATTCCTATTTTTTTTAATCCTACCACTTTTTTTTCCCACTAATTTATCTATTGTTTTTCAGTTTTACAAGTAAAGGATGGAGACATTCTGAAATCTACAAATAAACAAACAAACCACAAACAAAACTCGACTTGGTTTCTTTTACATAACGCAAAAAAAATGTATATTCTAATGGCACCAGATAAAACAGCACTCTATGCCTGCCTTTAACACTTGCAACATAAGTATGAACACAGTCCAATTTCCTATTTCTTACTGGAAAACATCTAGCAGGGAGACCTGAAATAAAAGATTTTGGGTGTATCTCCAGTTTCAAACCTAATATATATTCCATTTCTGATGATACATTAGACCAGTATCTGTGCAGCTTATGACATGACCAAAGCCAATGAGTTAGGGTACCAGTTTCTGTCTTGCATTTCTGAACCTTACCACTTTTTCATAATAAACATGTGCACAATATTTTTCAGTTGATTTCACAAGCACTACATGTTCTGCTGCAGTAATACTCTAAAACACTAAATACATGGCTAGTCCCCATCAAATGCATCATTTTCTCCAGTTTGAGTAACATTTGCTGAAAGCTATAATTTCCAAGTTTTCGGATATCAGTGATAGACATTAACATCACTTACCTATAACTAAATAATGTGTACTATATAGGGTTTTATTCTATATAACCAATAACAGCAAAGTTTCTAAAAACAATAGTCATCTTGAACTATGTTTATAGACTTGCGACCTGTCTAGGGTGTCACCCTATGACAGCTGGGAAAGGCTCCAGCTCCTGTATTGGATAAGTAGTCAAGAAGATTTTATGAATGATAAGCAGACATAATCTGAAACAGGGCTACAAAGAACTTGTACACGTGTGTCTGTCTTTATGTGGAATTTCGCATCCTCGTCCATATTTTCCTTCTTTAGTTACATATTTCTTCTTTATTCAAAAATAAACGTCTATTTTGCTGCTCTCTGTTCTCTTCTCATATGATTCCACATATAGCTAGATCATCAAAGCTTTGAGATGTCAGGGTAATTCCTCTGGTGAAGCACACTTTGGTGCACTGGAAGGCATGTTTAATGTCTTTGGCAACAGCAGCTCTGTTTTGTTTGGGCTGAACACAATAAAAGAAAATGAAGCACTTAGCATGAGCAACTAGTCAGCACAGCAGGACAGACAGAGAGAGAGAGACACGTAAGAGAAGAAAGACAGAAAAACTAAAATAATGTTTTAAATAGCAGCATCTTTGTTCCTTGATGCTTGGCAACCACAAGTCTTCAGGACACGTACAACACTTTGACTACTGCTGATGGTAAATAAAGCTGCTGTTCCATTATCAGAACACTGCTTTTTAATCTGGTGAAATATCATCGCTTAGAGGAAGCAGCCGTCATCACCCTCTGTTTCTGCTGCATGACCACTTCCTTTGCAATTTTACAGATAGCTCTATCTGAGAAAAAAGCCAGAAAGTGCAAATCAGGAGATGACAAACTGCTTCAGGCTTCATGATCCCATCTCTTAGATTGAAAATCTCATTTGTATGACTATAAGATGTTCTACTGGTGTATTTCTGTAGACCATGTTTTGTACAACAAACCCAGCACTTTCTCCACTCTTTTGTGAATTGCCAGTGTAATTAGATTTCCATCAGTCTAATGTGGCTGCACCTCTTATACAAAGCACACAGCAGTGACAGACTCCGTACTTTAATGCCAACACTGTCAGGAGATATTAAACTCTAACAGTAACTTCCATGGCACACACGGTTCTGATCCACTAATTGAAGTCATTTGTTTGACAAGCTGTAATCGGTGGTCAGAAAATAAAAGACTCCTGTTCAAAAAATGAAGTAAACAGAGCTTTTGATGTACTGGTCACAGATGATGAGTTATTGATAAAGTCATTATGCAGTCTTGCATTAGTCAGGCTACGTATGTCCATGATAAATGACACGATGTCAAATCAGCACAGTCTGTCTTTGGTTAAATGATGAATGGCAAGGGCCATCTCCTGCCCAATGTGTCCGATTATCTGTTGAATTGATTCACTCACACTGTCAGGTGGTTCTCATATGTTTTGAGGTCATAATTTAAAAAACACCAACAGTTCAAGTCCAACAACTCCAGTGCTGTATTAAAGTCATTTTGTGCATTTTAAATGCACTAGAACTACTATCTTACTATAACGATAGTATGTATATACAGTATGTCTGTATGTGCCCTACCTCCTCATTAACGAGTTGGCCTGAATGAAACTTTGCAAACTTCGCCACACATGCAGCAATTATTAACATCTATGTTTTTAAAAAGACTTGTTATAAATCATAAAATTTATCATCGCTGTGCAAATGTGATGTTACGTTCTTCATTTGCATTTGTTTCACGTGTCACGTTCAACCTACATCGCCTGTATGTAACTTAAAGGTCACCAAAATTTGGATCTGCGATGGGATTTTGTTCGAGTTGGAATGAAGACTTTGAAAAAGTCCCGCAGGTCTGCGTTTTTGCTAGTATGACTAACAAATTATCATTAAATTTGCTGTAATACTACACTAGTTTGTGACAGTGTTAAGAAATTAAGAAAAAAAACCTATGGTGCATTCATTTTTTTTTTCCGCTGCATAAAGTTTGGATTTTGCAAATTCTATTATAAAAAGCAAACAGTACTTAAATTACAGAATTTGAATCCTAATATGAGTAGTAACTTGTACTAGAACCTGTAATATGCATTACGATGGGAATGGGCTATGATTACAACGTTATCTATACGTTTGAATCTAAACCCTGTTTTGTGCCTAATATAGTCAGCTGTGTTGAATTTCAAATCATCCACAGTGACCTTTAAAGGAATGTGGGCCACTCTTGGTAGGAGAAAGCAACCCCTGTGCTTTCACCAGCATGTGAGGTGAAAGTCAGGGAAAAACTCAAATATAATTCTGCTATAGTGTGCAGAGGGATATAACCAAACCAGAGCTAAGTGCATGGGGACTAACTCCGAGCATCAATTGACCTGAATTACAAATATCACAAGTAATTCCATTTTAAAAGTTCACTAAAATGCAACTTTATAAATGCGCCTTTTAAGCTGATGAATAAGTATATAGTAGATTAAATACAGTAAAAGCAAATTATCACTTTCCAATATTAGATTTCTTCAGTGTGTATTCATTGAAATTATCCCCTAATTAAATCTAGAAAACTTTTATCATAACAAAATCCTTTTGCCATTCAAATAATTAGTGTTTTTTTAATATGTATTTTAAGATATTTTTGATTACGTTTTTTAATAACTCAAAAAATAAAGAGTGAAATCTGTGGTAAGATCTGTATCTTTAAATGTAGCAGTACCCACATTTCAGGCAGTGAACCAGTCTCCCACCTCATTTTGATATACAATAAACGTCCTCTGAGTCCTGTTAAAGTGGGATGTATTGGCATTCTAATAAAGAGAATATTTCTCTGAGTGTGAAATATGATGTAGGGCACTCTGCCTAATAGTGCATTACTTCTGCTCCTTTATACTCATGGTCCTCCTGAGGAAGTCAGTAAGTGATAATGTTCTTAGTTAGCATTTTTTGCAGCTAAAATATGAAACTTTGTTAAAAAAAACAAACAAAAAACCATGATATGAAATGGCTCTGACTCAGAAAATACTGAGTCTGGTAACTAAGAAGTACAGAAACAGCACCTGTTTTAATGCAGCAGGGCCCAATGACTGTCACTACAATCCTGGGAAATTCACAGAAGACTGCCTGCACAGCTGATCACTTACCAGTTATTAAAAATACTGTGTGTGTGCTTTTGTAAAGCATATATACATGTACATGGTGGATTACTATGGAAAAGGATATTTAAAATAGCCTGGTGGGATAATTAGTGAGTGATTTGCGAGGTGCTGAGGATGTGATATAGAGCCACGCTGTAGGCTGTATTGATGTCCTCACAGACTATTTATGATGGTTGACAGGACCAGCAAATGGCTGCATTGCGACAGGGTGACGACACAAGCATATGTTCTCACCCTGCTAGATATTTCTGAGGAACGGCTTTATGGCATTGGGGAGAGCAAGCATGTGTTCAAGAGTAGCTTCTATGACTGCTGAATCCCTATTTATTACAGCAGGACTGAGGAAAGAGTCATGTTCATACCAGACGTCTCTCTGTCTGAGTCCTCACTGCAGTGGCAGCAGGCTAGTCAGAGTAGCTGAGCAGTACCCACTGCACTAATAAAAGCACTGATAAGAGTCTTTCACTTTACATCAGGTCTCTCCTTCCCTCCCTCTAATTTCCAAGGGACACTGGGCTTTATATAATGGGTCACCATCCAGGAATCTTAAAGCACGATGGCTAAGGAAAGATCGCTTTTCAACTGAACAGAGAATACAGTTTTTAATTATCTTTGCTGCTGAATTTCTCAATATTATAAATGGTTTAGGGGAAAAAAAAATAACCATATTATTATGGTAATAGAAATGTAAATTGCTGCTTATCAAGCTCTGATTTTAGATTGGCTGTACTTTTGGATCAATGCAAAAACAAAACATAATATTTCTATGTGGGTTTGCCAGTACTGAGAAGATAATTACTTGTCAGGTGGAGAAGTCTGACAGGGCAATAAATGTGAGCAGTCAAACAGTCACACACACGTTTAGAAACTTTCAGACAAAACTAATTTATTTAGAAGAGAAAGACGAAGGCTAAAACTGTTAATCAAACTTGCTAGAATTTTTGATATCACAGTGTCATAGTCTGTATAATACAATGTCAGTTACAGATAAATAACATACTATACTGACTAAAGTTTCCAACTAGCAGCCTGCAATAGGTCAGCACATAAGTGCGATGTAATTCTAATGCACAGCATCTCCATTGGATGATGTATTTCTGGTTACAAATACATATTGCTCTTTCTATGCTGATCACATCCTAGATGAGACAGTTTGAGACTAGAGCTGCTTAAGTATTGAAGTATTCCCCTTCAACTTTCTGTTTTCAACAGGAGTATTTTTCACATTTCAACTCTGTGTTAACAAGAGAGTTAAAACTGCAGAAATCGTTTCAATTCAAGAACATTTTTATCTGCCTTTACTCTTCTTCATTGTAAAAGTATACCTTTATTGTTAGTGTCAATTACAGATGATTATATTAAAGGACAGTCAGTCTCCCCACAGGCCATGTAGATGTCAACCCATTCTTAGTATATCTCTGATTAGGATCTGCATGAATAATAACAGGTCCCACTTGTTCTGCAGTATATAGTAATAGCTATGGTTATGAAAGATTACAACTGACAAATGGGCTTTCCCAAGGCATCAGGCTGGCTGTGGAGGGTGGGCGTGATGCGAGTGTCAACTCTGCATTCCTAAGGCAAACACAAGCATTGCCTGGGTGAATTTACAGTACATCTCTGCTCATGCCCTGCTGGGCCTCTCTTCCGTAAAAATCAGACAAGTGCTTTCATGACAAACTGGGAAGCAGCAGAAGTAGCTGCCTGATGTGATGAGGACATGTTATTCACCCTTGGATGCTGTCAAACAACAGCCAAGTTTATCACTTCCTCTCAGGGTCCTCTTGGGCCATCTCACTCAGTTATACTCATGAATGGATGTGCCAGACGAATTCTAAAACAAAAATCCAGTAAAATGAAAAACTTTATGTACCACACATTGAAGAGTATGCCAAAGACACAAGGGAAGTGACAAAGGATTAGCACGTTGAGAGAATTAACACACAGAACAATGGTAAAGAAAGTCTGTCAGTCTTTCTGCTCTTCAACTACCTCGATAACCATTCAAGCGATCAATTTCAAACCTGCTACGTGTAAACTCAGAGCTGAGAAGTCTGAACGAGTGGTGGTCTTATTTTGGTCACATGTTACATGATGATGCCACAGTTCAGATAGTATTTATTGATTGATTTGTGAATAACGCCATGATTGTGGCATGTACTACAGCCTGATACTAGCTATTTGCCAATATATCAGCATTTATAACAGCCGATAAATGAAAATTTAAAAAGTAAAGAAGAGATGGTAGAAACAATCTTCAACCATATTATGAGTGTTGATGTTGCATAGTGTGCCTATCCAACATGTTTGGAACGCCACAAACAACAACCAGCTGATCCGAGCAGAGTCGGGCAGGCAGTAAATGAGCAATCCACAACTTACTGTAATAGTAAAACAAAAGATTATTTTTAAACTGCACTGTCATAGTATATTAGTAAGGACTCAAAAATAACTAAAAATAACACATGTTAGGGAAATCTGTTTATGTTTTGTGTCTGAAAGAAAAAAAAAATATCGGCTGATATATTAGATTTTTTAAATCACCAAATATCGGTACTGTGTCGGTCTCAAAAATCGTTTATCGGTTGAGCTCTAGCAGGTACCTTTGCTGCTGCTAACATCACTGCTACAGCAGACACTGCATTAGTACGTATAATCTGATTACCACAGACTGGAACACAAAAGCAGAGGAAAACCTATAACATGCGCTGTATTAGAATGCCTGTTGTATAATAGATGGGAATCAGGAGAAAGAAAAATAAATGCCATGTACGAGTTAGAATTTAAAATGACTAATCAGTTTCTCTGTAAGGTATTTTACTTGAAATCATAATCTAATCATCCACCCACAAAAAGCACTAAGACCATTTTATTTATTTTCTATTTAATTTTACTTTATAAATTGAAAAATTTTTTTCTTTTCTTTTTATTTCAGCTCTCAGGTTCTCATTTTTGGAATTTCAGTCTGACTTGAATCAGTTTAATCTTCTACTACTTTAACATCAAGTTTATGATTAATTGAGGATGGCTCTTTAAGGTTTAAGTATACCTACAGACTCTAAATAGCATATTTACTCTTACACAGTGGTTTTATGTAACGTTCGTTTCCAGGATTCAGGCACTAGAAATTCATGCCCATTAAAATATATAAATGATCACCCCAGTGTCCATACTGGGCACTCCAAGAGTCTCTTTTTGCCTTTAAAATGTGAACTTTGCACATAAAATGTGTGACAATCTTAATAAAATTTGCACGAATATTCGTGCTTTCAAGAGGATACATTGTTCATGTTCTTTTGTTTTTTTGTTTAAGTAATAAGAAATTTTATACCCTGTAAAAAAGGCTAGTTGGTGTTTGAACTTTTTGTCTCCACTGGAAAACAAATGTTTACCTGGGAAATAAATTTAAAGTGTAACTATGACAACAGACAATAAATTCTTTTCTACTTTGCTGTCAAACATAAACAGGTTGTTTAATGACAGCCGTCCCTATCTACAAAATACCTAAAAACTGGAGAGGGAGTAGTCATTTAGAGCTATTGATTGGCTGGGGAAAAAAGTTCTAACGTGACTGACAACTCCTTTGAATGTCTGCTTGTTTTCTAAAATGAAAATATGAGCCAGGAAACCTGTAAACAGAAGCAGAGCATTTGAAAATCTCCGTAGCATCTTTGTTGTTCCTCGTGAACCTTCTCTCTCCCTCCCTTCTGTTGAAAGCACAGTTTAATCTATTTTATATCATCCATATTTATCAGCACAATAGCCCCTATTTTTCTGGAAACCATTTCATCCTGTGCATGAAGGGATTACTCTCCCCAGCTAACATCTTTCTTACTTAAGTAATGCTAAACGGATGAGCTATTGCTCGAGGTAAAATGCATGGTTGATGACAAACAAAAGTGACAAGTGAACAACAAATAAATTACAGTTTAAGGAAGGGTACTGCCATCAAGGACACAGTGGGGCCAGGGGTAACACACTCAGTCAATGACTGTGTAATATATCTCTGGTATGATGTTGTCAAGGCAATATGTTGGAATTTAAACACAGCAATATCACAGCCAGCAACACAAGGACCAGACAAATGATGTACTACACACATCTCAAATTGCAAATGTAAGCTGATGTTTCCTGGGAAAGAAAATATGGAATATGACAAAAGATCACACCACTTGAGCTGATTTAAATGATAGGTTGGCTATTTTCCACCTCACCCCTGATTGAAATTTTGTTTCACATCATTTATCACTGTGCATCACCCAACATACCTGATAGTTTTCAATGTGATGACCCCCCACCCCACACCCTTCTCTTGAAGGAAGTAAACACTTTATCACTTTTAGCTACAAAAACGACAGGGTTCTTCAGTGCGCAGTCTTAAAAATCATCATTTGAATAGGCTGAAAAACAGCAAACCTATCCTCTGAGAAGTTTCATACTTATCAGCATGTGGCATGTAGCTGTGTGACTGCACACTGGTCCCATTTCAGTTATAGCTCTGCTTTGTAAATACATGTAAATACAACCTAATTACGAAGCATCTTGCAATGAAGCTGGTGCCAGCCCAGTGGTCTTGTCAAGGTAAAATAAATACGCTCTGAATAGGATGCTAAATTCAGAGCCTGCCTGAGCTGATGATAAGAAAGCAGGAGATGGTAAAAGTTTTAGTAGCTATTTCTGTTATGGCAGTCTTCCAGACTTTCCCCTCATTTGCAACCCATTAGGTTGTTGCATATTCATTGTGTAAGACTAGAGGCACATAATTCAGATTCAGATAGGCTTCTGGGAATTTTGCTCTAAAGATACTGTGCCAGGACTTTAAGACTGTCATGCAGTTTAGCAGACAGGTGGTGACCAAAAATCAAGGTCCATATCATAAAACATTTTAATCTGCCTCAAGGAGAATTCCTGCTTTTATTGAGGCAGCTGTATTTGGTATCTCATTTACAGTGTTTTGGAGTTAATGGATGAAATTAAATGTTCTATGATATTAGTGCTAATTTTGCATACACTTATTCATATAGTGGCTATAGGCCACTTAAATTTAAGATGTAACTATAGGATGTAGTAAAAGCAAGCATGAACGACCTATGGGGTTGTTTTCTCAGGTAAGATAGTCTCTTCCTTTATACACAATGCCAGGCAGGCTTTGGTGATACCAGGAGTATCACTTAAAATCTAAGATGTTGCATATAA
Organism: Heterochromis multidens; assembly: GCA_015108495.1. Taxonomy (NCBI): domain Eukaryota; kingdom Metazoa; phylum Chordata; class Actinopteri; order Cichliformes; family Cichlidae; genus Heterochromis; species Heterochromis multidens. The sequence goes on from VUQS01009881.1 coordinate 30,174, forward strand.
AACAAAACTTTGATTCCCTCTGAGAAGAAGAAAGGGAGTGAGATCTCAAGACCCCTTGTGAAAAAACACCTGACCGTCTTTTGTTCAGTCAACCTTGTGTCACTCATAGACTACAGAAAAGATGAACATAGCCTCCGAGTCTGAAAACTGATGCAAATACAGAATTGCCATAAACCTGCATTCTGTGTAATAGCCAACAAATTGTGCCTGCTCTGGTTGCTAAAAGAAGTCTGGTTGTGTCTATATGTGAAAAAATGACTCTCAGCTTCTTTGCACTGTGGGCTCAATTAGTAGTTTCAAGTTAATTTTGTAAATATAGGTCTTGATTAGAGTCAGAAAGGAGGATAAAGCCCTTGGTTTCTCAGTCAGATTCTCTCTTTTACATACAGTCTATGGTGCCACATTGGCTTCTTCCTATTTTACAATTATGTTATTAGCAACTTTTACTCTTTTATATTTCGATGCAAGCTTATTTTTGACACCTCATAAAGATTGCTTTCTTTCTTTCTTTGTCTAAGTTGGCAAAACTTTTAATATTTGACATAAAGCTAGCTCAAGTTATAACTTTGTTTTGTAATTGTTGCTGTCCAGCTCACAAGGCTACTTCCAAGATTACTGAGTTTAGTTGAGAAAAGTAAGTTGGTTGAGTCATCAAACTTCAACATAACAGACTAAGAATCTGCCTTCAACACTGACTTTCTTGAGCACAGTATGATGTCAGAGCCAATCAGCCAGATCAGTCCAAATGTAACACCAGCTGTCTTCCAGAGAGTCTTGCCTGTCTGGAGGGAACCAGAACCAAACCCCAACTTTGGTTCCAAGTGGACAAGATCCAGCTGATCACTCCAGTTTAAAGGTGGCATCCCGTACTTGTGCTTATTGTTACTGAGTGAATTTCAAGTGAGTTTTTGAAGATACTTCATACTTACTATCACTTTAAAAGCCCAGGAATGCCACAGTTATTAAGAAGGTACTGTTAATGCTGACTGATGGTTCTTCATATGGGTTTTGGCTATGCAAATGTACATAGCATGGTGATGAGAGCGCTGTCTCTGGCTGAAACCTTTGACCACTTGCGGTAACCACGGAGAGCCCTCAGACTTCCAGATTGCACTCTCTTTTCCTCCATGACTGGAAAAGTCAACACAGCAGAAAGCAGGCAAAAGGGAAAATTCTATGTAAGATGAAGTATTCCAGATGAAATTTCTCTTCTACCTCTTCTGCTGCTTTAAGGATTATTAGTTCTCTCGACCTGGGAGAGTAAATTCAAGTTTTCACCCTTCATTCAAAGCACTGGTTGAGAACAGCTTCTAATTTCAATATGTGTCTATGTAAAAGCAAAGCTAAGAAAGCTGTTAGAAATCATAATACTAACCTAGCTTTCGTGCTACAGAGCTCTTGAAAGTGTCCTCATGCGTGTTCTTAAAATGCCTTGGGTAAGAGCATATGGACAAGAAAATACAGCCGCCTTTCTTTGAGTGTGTTGCTAATTTCCGGGAGAACTCTGTCCAGACTTGGTCTGACAATATTATGGCTGGAGCATTGAGTTATTTTGAGGCATACAAGATTTATTTTTCTTTAAAGCAGGAAAATGGAGATGAAGTTCTTGTAAAACTGGAAATTCAAGAACTAAGAGAAGTAATAAAAAAAATAAATAAAAATAAATTAGGTTTACATTCTACTGGAAAGACACCTCTTGTGGTCAAATCATACCAGCAGTCAGCAATGGTTTCTTTTAACCTCAACCTGACCCTTTCCAAAACTTATTAAAGAAATAAATTGTTTGACAACAACTGAGCTATTTAATTTTCAGTATGAAGACTTGTTAAACAATATTGTCACACGGTGGATACGCACCAGACAACTGTGTGACAAGTCCTTGTGTCAGCATGATTGCTTCCCCGCACATAATGAATTGAATCTTCATAGTGAGCTCTTCCTAATCAACAGTGACTAAGCACTTTGCCCAGAGAAAGTTGGACTAGTCCTTAGTCTGCTTTTTTCTTTTTGGCACCCTTTGATATATGCATGACTAACTGCCTGTGTATGCATGCAATTACAGTAACTGACAACTTGCAGGATTTTTGGCTATTTGAGTCAAAAATTCTTCTGTTCTGCCTCACTGCTGTGTGGGGCCACAAGCGTGCAAAGCTGGCGAAAGCAGCTGTTGGTTTCCATCCTGAAAACTGCTCAGAAGAGCAGCAATGGGGGGAAAATCAGTAATGTGAGACCTTCTAAAGTCATACCCCATCACCCCTAAATACCTCTGTGTAATTCTGCAGATGTCCCAACTGAACATAAACTTCATTTTTTCTTGATCCAGTGTTGCTTGGTAGTTTCAGCACTTTCTCTGGCATGCACAGCTTTGGTAAATTTCCAGCAAACATATATCTAAGTATTTAGGTAATGTGGGTTGAGGTTAGTGGAAAATTTGAAACACTGGACCTACACAGTAGTTATGAGACTGGCTCCTAATGTGTCTTAAAGTCAAACAAGTGATCATATGGAGGGAGACTTTAAAACCTGTCTTTACGCAAAGGTGGTCTTTTAATCATTCATTCTTCACCAAATACTGTAACTAGTTAAAGCAAACACATTCTTATTTTTCAAAGGATGAACATGTAACTGAAGCTTTCACTTTTCCTCCAAATTTAACCCCCAAATTTTTGAGGGCTCACCTCCAGTGCTTGCAGTTTTCAGCCAGATGTGTCTGTTTTAAACTATAACAGAGCAACAGGAGTCTTTCTCAATAGTATATATAGAATATAGTATAAAGGCTGAGCTGAACCCCTAAACTAAGATAAACAGTGGATACGGCAAAGTGAGACTTTGGGATCTTGAGGGGCACCAGAAATGGCAAATAAACACACCACACATGGACTACATGTGTTCTTAGCAGCAGGAAACAAAGACCATCCAACCCACTTTTTAAAAAAAATGTTGCTGGGAAGTATGCACACACACACACAATACACACAGATGAGCACACCTAGGTACATTTCCTGGCCAATAACAGCCATTCTCTGTCTTAGAGATTAGGGTCTGGTCATTAGAGGTTAAATTTAAGGAGGTTGCTATCCAGTTTTCATGAGCCGTTTCTAATTAAGGGGATCTGTTTTTATAATGTGTGGGCATTAAAGGAACAGACGTCTCCAGCAGAAGAGAGTCTCCCAGAAATGTATTTTAACAGATGGTCATATTAACCTGGTATTTTCATCTCCTGTAGTGGTTGCCAAAGCAGAGCCTAGGGAACACTTTGAATTAGTTTAAAAGTTAATATATTAGACCATGTGTGCATTTATATCCTGATTGTATGGTGCTATCAATGCCTTCTTTGATCCAACTATTTGCAACATCAAAGATATACAGTACCGTGCAAAAGTCTTGAGCAACCCCTCATTTCTTTATACGTTGCTTCCAAGCAGCCAGACGTTCTTGTCATTTTTTTAGTGGTCTCGAGCAATAGTTCTTCAAGCTTTCTGAAGGTCTTTCAAAGACCTTCAGAAAGCTTGAAGAACAATGGCTGTTTTTGTCACACATTTTCAGTCCAGTCCTTGTACCTGACCATTTTCAGAGGAATGTTTTTTGTTTGTTAAGCCACTTAACCCTGACCTATGAATCATTCGAGCATAAAAAAGGCACCTAACTCAGGGGGCGAAGCAGTGTTGTGTCCACACATAACAGACAACTTAGCAACGAAGCAATTTTAAATTGCGTCTTTGTTACCAGCAGCCTGTCACAAAAACACATCAGTTGCTCCCATTTCTTTAGTTGAATCTACAAAAAATGCCAAAGATGACACAGTTTGACAGTCATAAAATAGTATTTTTGCACCAACAAGGTGATTCCCAAATAGGCCTGGGCAAGATGGAAAAACACATTTTTTTCAGCTTTTTTCATTTTTTTCATATCAATCAATATCAATATGTATCATGATATAAATCAAATCACTATTTCTGTCAAGCTTAAAGCTTTCTTTTAAGTCCTAAGTGAGATGTGAAGATGTACCGTTAAGTTTGGTTGAAATATTATGTATTTTCTGTCAGAAGATGAACATGATAAATGTACTGTAGAATAATGTACAACTATATTTTAAAATACATGACACAGGTATACATAATAAACTAAAATCATACTTCTGACCAGTCAAAAGCTTCAAGTGTTAGAGAAGAACACAAACAAAAAGGAAAACTAAATTCTACGATCAGATCAGTTCCAACTAAGTATTAATGCAAAATAAAATCTTAAAAAGAAAAAAACTATACTGTATCATTTCTTATGTATCGATTCTGTTGTAAATTGTTGTGAAACAACCCCACAAATAAATAGACAAAAAAGGCAAAAACCCAAAACATTCTGCAGATATCCTCAGTACAAGTACAAGAAGTGCAGTACTGTCTCAATGATGTGGGCAGTGAGGGTCATATATGGATCAGATGTCAGATGTGCGACTTGACCACAAATTGGATATGGTAGCAAACTATGACACAGCTGTTCAACGGTCTCTCTCTATAATCCATGTGTAACTGGAAAAGTGCCAACTGTGCTTACTGAAATCACGTTTTGTCATAGTATTGCCTACCTTTGTGGAAACATGCTTTCGACACAGTTTGCATGCTGCTCTGCTTGTTTGTCAGACTTTAAATAGCCAAAATATCTCAACACTACAGAATTCCTCTGATCCTGCTTTTTAATAATGACTCATCTTTTGAGCCTTGGGCCATGTCCATTGGGGTGTCTTGTTTGGTAATGCTGCCACTCGAGTTTTTAACATTTTCTGTTGTCATCTGGTCTTTTTTCTTGCTCACACGTATTGGTGCGTATGACTGCAGTACCCAAAACATTAGCATACGTGCTGCTGCCGGCATATCTCAGCATGGTGTGCAGTGTGACCTCAAAAAATCTGAGGAAACTGGAAGAGTGTAGGACAAAAGAAGAAATGGCAAGGTCTAAAAACCTATCTACAGAAAATGAATGGTATCTGAAAGTCATATCATTAAGAAATAATCAGAATCAGAATCAGAATACGTTATTAATCCCTGAGGAAATTATGTGGTTACAGTTGCTCCAGGACAGTAAGAAAGTAATTAACAAGTTAAAAAAACAATATTGATTAATACAATATATTACAAAACATTACAAATAGCTTTAATACAAATTACAAAATAATACAAATAGCTCTAATAAGGAGCAACTGAACAGGCTGGATGCCGGTTGACGCATGCACACTATATTTTACGAATAGGAATAAAATCCAGCAATGAGGACCTGAGAGATGATTCTGGCCCTTACATTTTTGGTTCAAACTGTCATCAATAAGTACAGAGGAGGTTAGGAGAGAGGTAAAGCAGTCTACAGTCTACAGCCATCTGTACAACACTGCCAAGGCAGTAAAAGCATACGTGGGCAGAAAAAACACTCAATCGAACAATATCAGTCATGGACTGGTCTCCCTAGTGTGGGATCATCTTGACAGAGAACAGAACAAAAGGTGGCCAACATCCAAAGAAGAGCTTTGAATGTTCTTCAAGAAGCCTGGAGAACTATTCCTGAAGACTACTTAAAGAAATGACAAGAAGGCTGCCTAAGAGAGTTCAGGCTGTGTTGAAGAATAAAGGTGGTCGTACCAAATATTGACTTTCAAACTCGCCAGAATTGTACTAACTCTGTTTTTGCCTTATATACTGTGTATCCATGTATGTTTGCACATGTTTCAACAAATCA
>VUQS01009886.1:5633-16912 GCA_015108495.1 Heterochromis multidens
TAGGGAGTGAGAAAAAAAAAAAAAAAAAAAAAAAAAAAAAAAGAGAATCCCAGGCTGGTTGAATTGTGCAAGGGACGAACTGTCCACGCAGAAAGCCAGCATCCATGATGGTAAAGGGGTGTATTAGTGCATTTACAGGGTAACTTGCACATATGCAAAGGGATCATGAATACTAAGTGACATATGCAGGCTTATTTATTTCAGACAGACAGTATCTTGTATTGTCGGACTTAACTGCTGTCCAGACCTGTCACCACCAAGATAAGAAAATGAAAAACACAACAAAGAACACCCCAAACTGTTAACCGGCCAACCTCCTATTATATGATCAAGCAAGGAGGAAACATTTTTCTTCCAGATCTACAGCAATTGATCTTTTGAGTTCCCAAACACTTTAAAGAAGAGGTGATCCAACACAGTGATAAACACTGCTGCTTTTTTGAACCATATTGCTGGCATCATATTCAAAATGGGCACACATTTTTCAACAAATAGTAACATTTCTCAGTTTAAACATTTAATTTTTCTTTGTACTATTTCCATCTGAAGAGTTTAAATGATGTCCAAATCTCTGCATTCTGTTTGTATTAACATTTTACTTTCTACTCCAACGGGGTTGTATAACTGACTTTGTTTTTTGTATTAGGTTCCAGGTAACTGCGTGTTAGGTAGCTTTCTGTTTGACTATTCAGTGGTATGAGAGTATGAGCACTGACAATCAGATCAGATTTTGCACATATGAAAGTGCATATAATAATGTCTAGAGTGAATTTGAGAATTGCCACAATTGCCATTTATTCAGATCAAAACCTGTGCTGTGGCCAACATCACAGGCAGATTAGTTTCCTGGATGACCCTCACGTTTGTGTTATTTCTTTGCCTGGGACACCAAAAGACCCATGAGCACTCTAAATCTGAAACGGTTCTGCTGATTAAAAGGTAATTCAACTGACGGAAAATTAACTGGCAGAATTGTTCAAATGGATTAAAAATTCAAAGGTATGATTATTTGAGCTAGATTTTTTCAGCAGTATTCATAATGACAATAACTGTAGTCTGCAGAATATGATGGAGTAAAGAGACCCTGGCCAAGGTTTCCGCGTGTCTACCCTTGTCTCACACACAGAAAAAACCCACTGTCATTAAACATGACTTTACAACAATGTAAAATGTTCTGGGCTCAATAAAAAAAAAAAAAATCAAAAGTTGTGTATTACTGCCCTTTATAAGAGAAGATACAGAATGGTTTATATTCAGCTTAAGAGGTCAAACAAATGTGAAATAAGTCAAATAATGTAGACTGAAGTCTGATGGGGGTAAATCTTGCCTGTTTGATATCCTAGGTTCTGGCAAAATGACAAGCCATTAAATGAAAATACAGAAAGTTTCAGAAAGACCTGTTACACCCTTTTGGAGCATGAGTCTGGTCTGAGCCTGTGGGAGAAGCACATTACTGAATCAGATGGCTACGAGATAAACTAATTATTGAAAAGGGAGAGTTGTGTTTTGAGCCAAATGTTCACAATTATGACAGTTTACTGCAAAAAAAAAAAAAAACACACAGTAAAACTCTTTAAACACTCCTCTTTAGGGGTTAGTCATAATTCAGCAATAATACCCTATGCTGACATGTTGATTTAACTTAAAATCTTATATCAGCATGGTTTTGGACCACTGAAGTGCAAATATTTGTTGTGCAGTTGTCAGCACCTTAAAGAGACAACCCTAACAAAAGCCCTGCGATCACCGACATGCAATAAATCTTCCTTGTGCTTGCTATAAATACTTTGTGATAACACCTGAACCAGCCCAGTATAAAGGTCGCACTAACTTGTAGCTACTAGTGATCATCTAAAGACTACTGGGTCAGCCCCCTGTGTAGCCCCGCCCCGCTTCGCACACCTGTGACGCACAGCGAGCCGCACCTGTCCGCCCTTCTACGCCCTGCCCCCTGGGATGCGCCCCTCCCTGGGCTGATGTGACTTTGCATTACTCCTCCTGTCCACATCACTCACTTCCTATTCTTTTTCTGTGTAGATTCACCTGTCACGCTGCATGGAGCTCCTGGCTTACCTCCACGATTCGGAGCTCGTGGCCCGGTTCCAGAGGCGATGCGGACTCTTCCTGGTCGAAGCCGCGCATCACACCCGGAGTGCGAACGGAATCTCGATCAAGTCTGAGAGACCACGTGGGCAGCTGAGGGAACGATTGGACCACCAGGACAGGAATTCCAAATGTAAATACAAGGAGAATGGATGTGCTTCACATGTAAGTCTTCGGGTCCTCTAGCTACGGAGCTAAATCTGTGGCCTCAAAAAAGAAATCACAATACTGGAGTCAAGATGTTTATTTTTCTTTTGATTTTCACTGTGTGACATTAAATTCAAAGGAATAAAGAGAGTATTTGGTGTCAGACCTCTGCTTTGGCGCTGGAAAAATAGGAAGAATGAGTTAAGCACACACTCAGGTTCATTAGTTTAAAAGAAGCGGTAGATTTATTTGAGATTGTGCAAACCAAGCTGTCTGGCTTTTCTCGTTTGTCTGGGTGCCTCTGTCAGCCATCAGATGATCATCTGCCAAGACAAGTTGGGTCAGACACTAACATGTAAAAGTAACCTTATTTTTTCTAAGTAATCTCGTTGAGTAAAGATGCAGACAAGTTACATTCTGACTTAAGAATGAAAGATTTCTTGATAAATGGAGCAGTACAAAGAGATAAGGATTTTCTTTAAAAGGCTAAGAAGCTCCGGTAGCTGCAATATATTCCTTTTTATGAGGTGTATATGCAGCCAGAAAAAGCTGTAATGCCCTTTGTGGCTCTGGAGGACCTTTGTCAAGTTGATTTCCCCCATTATGTCATAGTGATTTCATCAGGGTGTCTTGGAAATGTTTATAACATGAAGTGTGAGTAACACACTGGAAGTTTTGGTTTGAAAGCAGTGGGAATTTACTAGGCTTATGTGAGATGTAGGACCCATGAGATTAAAACTGCATTTTAGATGTCTCTATGAGTCCACTGATTTCATGATAGTGTTACAACATGCTTGAGTAAAGAAGTCCTATAGACTTCAAACGGCCTGGTTTTTAAATAAGGAAGCTTGTAAACAAAAAGGTGATTGGTCGCAAACAAAAGGTGTGTCTGGTCTGATCTGATTGATGGCCAGACAGCTTGTTCCATCATGTTTGCATTTCATCTGCAGGACTGCAGCAAGCCTCAGTACGAGGTGAGGAACTGGCCGTTGCACTTCCTCTTCCTGCTCTCGGCCACTCTAGGTCATGAAATCTTCTACATCACCTGTCTGCCCATCATACACTGGAGCGTGGACCCCTTTCTGTGCCGCCGCCTTGTCAACATGTGGGCTGTAAGTCGCAGCTGGAGAGTGTGTCTTTGTGTGTGTCGGTCAAACTGCATTAGCGTGCACAAGTCTTCAGTCTGATGTCCATTTTCTTCACAATGCCACCTCTCTTCTCTCTGCTTCTCTGTCTCCTTCTCTTCACCTTTCAACCTCCTTTCATCCCTCTCCCCCCTTCCAGTGACCTGTCTCTGACACCATCATGTGCATATATCCCCAGGCCTTGGGTGGGGGGGCAGCCTGACCAGGACCCCTGACATGGCGAGAGGCCACACATGAGGACACATCAGTGGGAAAATACTGCTAGGAACTCCCCTTTAGATATGTATTCTGGCAGAATCCAGGACATGATGACCCTGAAAACATGTCAAACCCCAGAAGGAGTCTAGATGTAGAGACACAGACAGACACAGACAGCCTCACTCCTGCAATGTGTGTGATGGGCAGTGTGTTTTTGTGCCCTTTGTGCCCTTTGTGCTCCAGCCCAGAATGCTTGGTGGATGCCCTGCATCTGAACCCCGTGTTTGGCCCCCCCGGGGGGGCGGGAGAGATACCATTCATCTGGAATACTGGCTGCACCATGCCCCTGTGTGAACTCCTTTCAAACACACACATAAACAGCAACACACACACACATACTTGCACTCCCCATCTAGCTTGCTAAACCCACTCATTGCCCTCCATCTAGTTAGACATTACCAGGTTTACTGTGCACTCTCCTCCCCCTGGTCTACCAGCAGAGTGTTTTATTGGCCTCATCAGTGAATTTTAGCTTTCTCTCTCTGGACCCACCATTTGGTCTGTCAGCCCTCCGGGTGTGTCACCCTGCACCTCTAACTTCTCACAGCGCCTTGCCATTGTGTTGGTGGAGTTATCTAAGGTTCATGGAGGGCTATGCACCCCCTGTCCTCTCTTCTGTCACACACATAAATGGAAAATCTTCATGCCAGCAGCATGGATGCCACATGTACCCTTGTGTCCTTCACTGCTCACTCTTGGCTTTACTTACACAATGACTTTGGTTGACTTCAAAAACACTTACTGTCACTAACCATATGGTCATGAATTACACAGGTATAATTGTAACATAGCGTTATGCAAATCAAATACCTCCTATGCTGTTTAGAATATCAAAAATTACAGGTTTACATAAAAGCACAACTCCATACATTTTTTTTACCACATGAGTGTTGTTCTAATATGATGGTCATACACAGTGATAAAAAGTAATTTTATTCTCAGAAAAAGCAACTTTTTTTAAGCACAAAATGTTAGAACAAACCATTTGATGAAATTAGATTATTCTCAAATGGAAAAATAGAGCCTCACTCAGCAAAGTCAATTCTGTAGAAACTTATAAGGGAGCACTAGAGGGTTGTACTCTAAATCATAAAAGTTAAAAGAACTGCTTAAAATTGTGCCCAGAAGAATAACAGTTTCCACTACCTTATTAAAGCTATTGCAGTAAATTGCAGAAACCATACTGTGGGGACCTGGCATATTGGCTCTACAGCCATATTACGGAGGAACGTGACTCCCAGAATGCCCATTGTACAAATCCAGTCCTATTATTTGTAGTTAAAGAGTCATGAAGTCAGGAAAGTTAAACTTTTTGAAGCTTTACTGTAAAAGGAGATCCATTATGTTCAGTCTGAACTCCATGCTTTTATTCTTGGACTCTACTAAAGGAGCAAAGTAGTTCTTATGTATCTTTTACTGGGCCTAGGAGCAGCCCTCGTGCTTTCTTCTCATTGGCTGACCCTTGCAAACAGAAGGTTTCCATAGTAGGTGGGTGGGGACTCTGTGCTTGGAGCCAGAGTTCTGTGCCTGTGATGACTGTATTAGGGATATCCACTCTCTATGACATCGTGCAGAGCCAACAGTAGAAAAAACTGTCAGACAACTGTCAGAGCAATCTGAAGCATGAGCTTTTGGATCAGAGGGATTACCTGTACATACACTGACTTTTGAAACTTTGGTCATGTTTAATAGCAGCAGCCACTATGAGAGAAAATAAAATAAAGAATGATAGGTACAGTTTAAACAAAAAGACAAAACTAAGTAAACTCAAACATAAAAGTATCAAAAAAATAATTATTACACAAAATCTTCCTCCCCTCACCCCCAACCGGTCACAGCAGATGGCTGCCCCTCCCTGAGCCTGGTTCTGCCAGAGGTTTCTTCCTGTTAAAAGGGAGTTTTTCCTTCCCACTGTTGCCAAGTGCTTGCTCATAGAGAGTTGTCAGACTGTTGGGGTTTTCTCTCTATTATTGTAGGGTCTTTACCTTACAATATAAAGCGCCTTGAGGTGACTGTTGTTGTGATTTGGCGCTATATAAATAAAATTGAATTGAATTGAATTAAAAATAACACCATACAAAGTGTTTTAATGATTATATATGTTATCTGAACATTATTGCTCCTGAGTTGGTGTATAAGCTCAATTTCAAAGAAACTGATGATAGAACCTCTTGAAGCTATGATCTTTATGGTTATTCTCCGAGATTTTACTGCTTTGTATGCATTCATAAACAGAAGAGAACCTAGCATCATTTACCAGAGTAATTTTGCTGACATACTCGTATTTTATTATACCTTGGAGGTCACTTGGCTGTTGTACATTAAAAAAATTTATGAGCTAGTAACCAAACCAGCTGCTTATCATGCCACCGTGGAATAAAATATCATGTGTTTTCTCCTTACAAACAGTAAGCTGTACGATAGCCCCTCTTGTCTACACACACACACACACACACACACAGTCTCATCTGCATGTTGACAGATCAAAGTCCAAAGCTGCTCTGGCCTTGATCAATATACTTATTCACAGGATCACACAGAGCATGTGTGTGCTATTTTTCAGCTATCATTAACTCTTCCCCTAATGTGGCCAGACTGTCCCTGGGTCAGCCCTTTTGATGTGACTGATACAATGAGACACTGGAGTGACAGCTTTACTGGAGGCAGTTGAATGTGATGTTTGTGTGGATGGTGAGTCCAGGGTGCAGGGGGGTATCATATCATGCAAGCACTTGAACTGGTATGCAGATTCATTGTGTGAAGTCAGACGATGGGGAAGCACAAGAGTATGGATTATTGCATGAATACGCAGTCACGGCATATGAACGGGGTCGGGTTTGCCATTGTCTGTCCTCGGTTTATTGTTCACCTCCTGGAGCCAATTATTCTGTCTTTCTCGGTTTGTGTGGGTACAGTGTACATAGACACAAATATTGCAATAATGCACTTTACATTCAGGCATGACCAGGGGACAAGGAGAGAAGGGACAGAGTTATTTGGCATAAGGAAAGCACAAAGACAGTTGCTGAAAATCCTTTCTTACATACATCTGTGTATTTTTGGTCTGGGGCTGTTTGCCACCAGAGTTCACAGTGATAAATATCTTTCCATAGACTGTATAATAAACATGGACTTCCAGGTCTTAAAAGTGAAGCCAGTGCAGAAGTGCCTTAAACCTACATTCTTTCTTATGGCCATTAGGGGATGATTGAGTAAAAGTTTATGAGATAATGTTCCTACTACTCACTTGATTTATGACCTCAGTAAACACTTTCCTAAGGCCCCAGTCACACAGGACTAGAGACTGGTTGGCAGCTGCCTGGCAACCACTGGTCTCTAGGGAAAAGTGAATATTCCCTGTCCGGTTGTGAGTGGTTGCTGGCAGTTGCTAGGTGAAACTAGTCCCATAGAGGTATATGGTAGTTTGTATCGAAGACACTGACTTGCCTGCAAATACTTGCCAACTACTTGCCAAGCGGTAGTGATACTGTGTAGAATGCAGTGCAAACTGGAAACAGAGACCATTTGCCTTCAAAGTAAAGGCTACATCTTTTGAAACATGTACCAACATTTCAACATTGAATAACTGTTGGCTGGCAGGCTTTTCATGACATCTAGTCATGGATGAAAAATAGTTCCAAAATGAAACTTGAGCTGACATCACAGATGTTACCATGATGTTATACTGTCTATTAACAGAAAGTTTGTAATCAAGAATTATTTTCTGCCATCTCTTTATCAATTAGAATAAAGCAAAATAAACAAAAATTTTAAAAAGTTTCTTGATAAAAAGAATTGGGATTAGTTTTGGCAGTAAGGCACAACTTGTACTTTGAAGGCAGATGTTCTTTGTTCTGGTTTCCATCTCACTTTCTCAAGTTTCACTACCACTCGGTGGTTAGTTAGTGAGTGTTTGCAGACAAATCAGCATCTTCCATGTAAAGTATTGTCGACTGCTATAATCTGCAAGTGACAAAAGCAATCATAAGGAGGTTTTTGGTCCAGCAATCACTCGGCAGCTGGTTGGGGAATATGACTGGATGTTGCCAAAGGGTCACAGACTGGTCTCTAGGTCTGTGTGATTGAGGCCTAATGAGTTTGTTGTTTTAATCACTAGTTTCAAGTCTTACTTAATACAAAATGTTTTTTTTTTAATAAATTATGGTCTAGGGATGGTTATCTTTTTTTTTGATAAGTTAACACAGATCCACCCCTTACTTACAACACCTAGTTAAGCTACTTGCAGCTGCTCCCTTATTCAGAAGAGGTTACAGAAGTGGGTAGCTCCACATATTTGATTTTGCATATTTTTATACCAGATACCCTTCATGATTCAGCCCTCAAGGGATTTGTGTCTCCTCCCAGGATCAAACTGGGGATCCTTTGCTTGTTAGGTGAATGTGTAAATCACTACATTATGGAGCTTCCTCATGACATGTAGTTTAAAAAAAAAACTGCAACAGCTTTACATGTACAGTTACACTGTGTTTAGTGCTAATTAGCAAATGTTCGCATGTTAACACAAACTAAGGTGCCCAAGCACTGCTCTAGCAAACTGCACTGCTGTGAGCTTTGATCACAAAGCTGTTATCACTGCTACCTAGTCTTATAACATTACATTAAATGAACATATTAATGAGCTCATTGGTGCTATTAGGTATGTTTTTGAACTCTGAAGAAATTTGAGTAGCTATTTCTTCCAGCTCTCATCCTTTCTCCTTAAACCCCAGCTAAATTTACTGGTTCAGCTTTGTAGCTAACAAGCAGAAATGATAGTATCAGTCTTCTCATCTAACTCTTGGTTAAAGTGTGTATGTCTTAATTCTAGTATGTGTAGCTATGATAAACCAGACAATGATGTGCTCTCTCTGTGGGGAAGGCTCTTTCTATACCCCCCATGAACAAAGCAAGGACCCTCAAAAAGTGGTTTTATCAGTTACAGCTCTAACTTCTGCCCCATCCAGCATATTAATTCACATTGTTTGAGAATAGAATGAGACAGATTAGAATGTTCAGTGTCCTCATACGTTTGGCCCTATCATTTTTCTCTCTGTCTTTATCAGCATCTGCATGTCTAAATAGTTGCTGCACTAACAGCAGGTCAGAAGATGTACTCTTATATCATTTGCCATGGTAACAAGCGTTTCCTGATTACAGTGTCAGTGGAGATGGTAATAACAGCCTCTCTATTCTCTCCCTTAAACACACACATTAGTATCCTATCTCCCTCTCTGTGAACTAGCCTCCCTGCTCCTCGCTAAGACAGCCATTCATTAAATATACAAGGCAGAGCTTTAAATAAACCTGGAGCTGGAGCAGGCTGCCCCATCGAGGGCCACTGGGGATCTCATGAAAGAGAATAGGCAGCACATTTGGCAGGACACACACATCGGTACCCCCCAGCACGCATGCACACCTCGCACCAACTGTGTCATCGTGTCAAAACCCCTCTGTCTCACCATACCAGCTGAATACGCTGCATCAGCAAACTCTGCTTTCTTCAGTGCTCTGTTTCCTTGAGTAGATTTTGTTACTGTACTACTGCAGCATCTGCACTTTATATAAGTGTGAGTCTTCACTCTTGGGCATTTTTTCTTTCTTTGTTGAGTGGGGACGATGATTACTTATTTATGAGAATGTGTGGTTAGCTTTATAGTGGGATCTTGCTTCCTCTTTGCATTATTTTATCATCTAATTTCTGCTTTTGTGGCCAGCATACTTTAGGACACTTCCGTAGCCTTTCTTAGTACTTTATTGTGGTAATGCACTATGTCGGAAGAGATGGCAGATATATACCATGTGAAGCCAACAACAGGGTTCAGGGATGCACTAAATAGATGCCATAATGCACCACTAAACTGTGCTTCTCTATCCTCTGCAGTTAGTGATGTACATCGGCCAGGTGATGAAGGACATCCTGAAGCTGCCTCGTCCTTTCTCACCACCTGTGGTCAAGCTGGAGATGCGTGTGAATGCAGAATATGGACTGCCCTCCACCCATGCTATGGCAGCAACTGCCATCTCCTTCACACTTTTACTAAGCGCCCCCTCCAGAATACAGGTAAGCATTCATGAGAAACATGAAACATAGCAAGCAAGCTTAATGATATGGTTATTTATTTCCCATTTGCAGCTACCAAATTAGCTAAGATTAGCTTTTCTCAATTTTCAACATCTTCTCAGAGTCACCACCAGCAAATGAAGCTGGCTTAGGTCCAAAATGAGTCACAGTAATGATCAGGACAAAGACATCAACCAGAAGACATTTCACCCTCATTATCACCCTAAGGGCACTATGGGGACCATAATTTACGAAATAAACATCATGTTCTGTTCAATAAGACTTGAAACTTGTAGTTAGGTCCATAAGCTCATCAGGAAAGTGTCTACTAAAGGCATGGATCAAGGGAAAAAAATGATGTTTTTACATGGACTTCTACACAACACTTCTTTTTACAACATCAGTTGTCCCCAGTTGACAACAAAGCAGGTTTAACTTCACTTGTCAGACTCTAAAGTTACTACAATCTATACACATTACACTTCAGCCATCCCCATTTTGGGCTTCATGGCAATGTTTGTTCCACTTACCACTTTGCACAAGACTGAAGTATGTCACCATCTATCATGTTCTAATTAGGAACATGATTGGCATCCTGTATATTATAAAATTTTATGAAATACTTACTTTTTTTAAAATTAAATATATTAGAAATAATTTTATGGATTATAATGAAATTTGTTGACCTGAGATCAAAGCTTCCTCTTGCCCAATAAAAAGTTACATCTACTAGGCAGATTGAAAGTACAGACATGTGCTGTTAGCTGTTTGATGTCTCCTGTAGTGCCACCGTGAGTTTGACTTTAGCACTTTGGATGGATTGCCATAAAATTTGCTGCCTAAAATTACACTATATAGATAAAGGGACTGGACCACCTAAACATTACACCTACAGGAGCTGCTCAGTCATGGAAACCTGTGCCATGAAGCTCCCAGCACACAGTTTTTGTGCTGATGTTAATGCCTGAGGAGGTTTGGAGCTCTGCAGTTGAGTCAGCAGACTGTTGGTGACTTTTACGCGCTTTTCATCTCAGCACTTGCAGCGATGCTTCCACTTTGCAATAATACCACTTACAGCATGGAATATCTAGGAGAGAAGAAAGTTCACAAACTGACTTGTTGCAATGGTGGCATCCTATTACAGTACCACACTTGAATCCAGTGAGCTCTTTTGGAATGACCCATTCTTTCACAAATGTTTGTAAAGGCAGACTGCACGGCTAGGTGCTTGACTTTATACACCTGTGGCAATGGGACTAAAAACACCTGAATTCAAAGATTAAGAGGTGTGGCCCAACACTTCTGTTCATACAATGTACAGTGGTGTGAAAAAGTATTTGCCCCCTTCCTAATTTCTTAGTTTTTTGCATATTTGTCACACTTACATGTTTCAGATCATCACACAAATTTTCATATTAGACAAAGATAACCTGAGTAAATACAAAATGCAGTTTTTAAATAATGATTTAATTTACTAAGGGAAAAAAGTTATCCAAACCTACCTGGCCCTGTGTGAAAAAGTAATTGCCCCCCTTGTTAAATCATCAATTAACTGTGATTAACCA
>VUQS01009901.1:9875-23353 GCA_015108495.1 Heterochromis multidens
TTTTTTTACCCCCTCCCCCCCCCCCCCCCCCCCCCTTTTTTTTTTTTGTCAACGTGTCTTCCATGGATGTTGCATTCAGTGTCCTCTTTAGTGATTTTTATGTCTTAGAAAGCTCTCTGGCATGGATGTTATTGGGGTATTTGTTCAGAGTACTGAATCTTATGCACACTTACTTTTACCTTCAGGCTTTCCTAATGTTGGGAAGAGCAGCCTCATCAACAGTATAAAGGGGTCCTTGGCTTGCAATGTTGGCATCAAGAGAGGCACCACCAAGTAAGTGGCAATCTTTGAAAATCCTATCTTTGAGTAGAATCCTGGAGGATTTGTATCACAGCTTGCAATCGTTTCTGCTTTGTTTGCTTTAAAAGTTCTAATTAATGTGAATCTTGATGGTGAATAAATGTCTCAGACCTTCTCACTTGTTTAGTATCATTATGTTTTCTCTCTCTACTACTCACCAGAATGATGCAAGAGGTGCACATCGCAAAGAACGTGAAGCTAATAGACAGCCCAGGAGTCGTGGCATCGCTGTCCAACCCACCAGCCTCGATGGCATTGAGGAGCCTACAGGTGGAGGGGGGCAGTGAGAGTGTGCTGGAGGCTGTCAGGAATCTGCTTAAGCAGTGTGATAAGACCCAGGTACAAAGAGTTTCACTCACAGGAGAGACTTGTCGCACAATGTGTTAACTGTCGTAGATTCAGTTGCTGCTGTAAATTACATTGTTTTAATAAATTAAAGTTATTTGTTCTCATTGTTCCAGATCATGCTTCAGTATAACATCCCAGACTTCAGAAATTCTCTGGAGTTTCTGACCCTTTTCGCCAAAAAGCGTGGTTATCTGCAGAAGGGTGGAGTTCCCAACACAGAGCAGGCAGCCACCATGTTCCTTGCTGATTGGACAGGGTGAGTGTATGTGCTTTCCTGAAGCCTTGGGAAGGGTGGGTAGCTGCAGTGCATGACTGGAAATGAGGACAAAATGCAATTCTGGATTTCATTATGAAGACTTCTAATCCAACTCTGATCCAGAAACTGTGCTGTACTGAGCTATAAATATGCTGCTTGGCAAAGTGCTCAATGCTTTTGAATTATAAAATCCTGCATCTCTGGCTTGATGTCTCCTCAGAGCCAAACTGAGCTACCACTGTAAGGCACCAGAAAACCATAGCCTTCCTGCCTACCTGTCTGACACTGTGGTCACTGAGATGCAGAACGGCTGGAATCTAAACAAAGTAAAAACGGGGAACAAGGAAACTCTAAAAGGTACTAATGTTAAATTCAGTTTTTGTAACACAAGTTGGTGAAGGCATATTGTTTTTGTTTTTTTTTTATCTTTGTTTAATTTAAGACAAACACTAGGTACCACTACCTCTATATTTTCCATTTATGCCATATTTTTGACTTCACAAAGAAATTTAGTGCTAGTTTCTGGTTGGAAGGGATCAGGTCCTCAGCAGTACATGTAATCTATTAAATAAACTCACTGGCCACTTCATTAGTGACACCTTGCTAGTACTGGGTTAGACCCCCTCCTGCATTCAGAACTGCCTTAATTCTTTGTGGCGTGGATTCAGCAAGGTGCTGGAAACATTCCTCTGAGATTTTGGTCCATATTGACATGATGTAAATCTCCCGTGCAACCACATCCCAAAGCCAATCCCAACGCTATTGGATTGAGATCTGGATTAAGTACAGTGAAATCATTGTCATATCCAAGAAACTGGTTTGAGATGATTTTGAGCTTTGTGACATGGTGCATTATCCTGCTGGAAGCTGCCATCAAAAGATGAGTACACTGTGATCATAAAGGGATGGGCAATAATAAACAGGTAAATGATGCTCAGTTGGTACTAAGTGACCAAAAGTGTGAAATACTCATAGACCAGTCCATCTGGCACCGACAACCATTCCATGTTCAAATTCATTTAAATCATCTTTCTTCCCCATTCTGATGCTCAGTTTGAACTTCAGCAGCTTGTCTTGACCCTGTCTATATGCCTAAATGCACTGAGTTGCTGCCATGTGATTGGCTGATTAGATATTTGTGTTAATGAGCAGTTGAATAGGTGGCTGGTGAGTGTATATACTATATTAAATGTGTCTGTTTTAACCAAAGGAATGAAAATCATCCTTATGGGTGAGTTTCTAGACAACTAAACAACAATAGCCACTGCACGGTTTTCTGATTCTTTGTCTTAGTCCAGATGACAGTATACATTGATAAATCACTTTTTAAAAAGTCTAAATTTAAATTAAAGTTGTTGCGATTGCAGTTTGAAAATACATCAGTGGTATGGTTCTGTTCTTGTGAGGTGTAAAGAGCTGCAGTGTGGCCTATTGGGGCCTCAAGCGGGCTTTTCAACTTAATACTGTACTGTAGTGTATTAATTTTTATCTGTCTTGCTAAACACTTTACTTTTACAGCTGTTAGATTTCCAAACCAGGCCAGCAGTATAGGCTTCATCTCTAAAGGGCCAACTGCAGGTCTCCTGAGTGTTGCCAACATCTTTGAAGGAAAGCCTGGAGCTGCAGCCACAGAGGGAGAAGCAGAGCAGAACGATGAAAGCAGCGAGGTAATTACAGACAGACTGTCAGAATACAGCTGCTTAAAATGTTAACAGAGGTCCAGTCTTCTGGAAATGAGGACAAAAATGCAAGTCTTGATTTGTTCATGAAGACTTCTAATCCAACTCTGATCCTGATGACTGGAACCTTTTTTTTCTCTTAATAAAACACAATAAAACTGTATATTTTGGAGATTGTTGGAATTTAAATAACTGAAACATCTGCTCTTCTTGCAGCCTGAACAAACCACTGAGGACTCGAATAAAACAGAGAAAGTGGAGAAACTACAGACAAAGCCAATAAAAAGTAAATGTTTTGAAAAGATTGCTTTAATTATTTACTTACTAAAATATACACCCATCAAAGCAGCTTCTTAACATCTCCTTGCTTCTCTTTACAGAAAAAAAAGGGAATGTTCAGTTTCAGTCTGTCCCCATTGACATCAGCCTCTCAACAGCCAACACAGATGACGCCTATGACTTCAACACAGATTTTAAATGATTTAACCTTCATATCGAGTGGGTGCCTGCAGTCTGGTGGACATTCAGACTTTGGATTCATCAACATGCATGAAAACTATGACGTGTTGTCACTGAGGTGCCTTCACTTGTCCTGCTAAAAGACTGATTTCAGAGTACAACTTGGTTAAATCTGGAACACAGTGGGATTTATCCTAAAGTTTTCAGCTGATCAATCAGTTGGATTGTTTTTCTTGGATTAACCACTGACCAGGAAATGGACTTTATTGCATGGTATGCATCTGTATATATCTACTGATTTTTCCCAAACTAAGGTCTTTGTAATATCTTGTTATTGCAGGAAAATGTGTATATAGAAGTCTTACTACAAAGGTAATAAATCTGCAAAGAAACAAGCTGTTGCTTCTTGCTATTTTTCCAGATCAATGAATTTCAACATGAAAAGCCTATCCAATTCAATTTTATTTATATAGCCCCAAATCATGATAGTGACCTGCTATGAGTAAGTACTTGGTGACAGTGGGAAGGAAAAACTCCTTTTTAACAGGAAGAAACCTCAGACAGAACCATGCTCAGGGAGGGGCAGCCATCTGCTGTAACCAGTTTGGGGTAAAGGGAGGGAGTCAAGACAAAAGAGAGACTGTGAAAGAGAGCCAAATTTTAATAATAACCAATGATTAAATCCAAAGTGGCGTATTAACACATGGTGAGAAAAGAGGTGAGTGAAGAAGATATGCTCAGTGCATCATGGGAAGCCCCCAGCAGCTTATGCCTATTGCAGCGCAACTAGAGGAGGGTTCAGGATCCCCCTGATCCAGCCCTAACTATTTGCCTTATCAAAAAGGAAAGTTTTAAACCTGATCTTAAAAATATTAACTAGTGTCTTTGTTCAGTTATTACCCATCCCTTTTCAGGAAATGTGAGGCAGAGCTGGCCAAAGACCACGAATCCCAGCTGTGCACAAAAATAATTAAGCAATGGCAAAATCAAGAACCAGATTTTCCAATATTTATTATCTTAACTTTCTGCAAATATCTCTCAAACTATGTCTGAAATGTAGTTTACTGAACAGTTTCTGATGCATAAACTGCAAAAACACACCATTTATAGGAAACAAAGTGAAGAAAAGAAAGTCTTGGACTTAAGCCCAGTTTTTGCATGCCGTCACAAATGTTACAGAAATCTGAACAACATGCAATCTTCAAAAAGATAAATATTTAGCAGATACTGGAAGAATAGAAAGAATCACAAGATTTTAATAAACCTGTAACCTTTATTTCATATACCAAAAAAAAAAAAAGACATTTACACCAGTAAGGGGACGTTTCAACATGGGAAAAAAAAAATCCTGATAATGAAGCACTAAAGTAGGGGATATTTGTGCAAAGCTGTTCTTCAGTTCCTGCAGAGGTGCAGTGTGCTTAGTGGTCTGCATGAAACAACAAAAAAAAATCATTAAAACTAAACCAGCATTTAAAAAATGAAAAGCAGGACAGGTAGTGTTTATTTATGGTAAAGTAACATGTACCATTAGTTTGACTGCAGTTATCCTCTAATGGATTTGTTACAATGGCATTCAGTGGATTTATAGAGGACTTAAACAGAGCACTCTCATGCCAAAACTAAAGGCTGATAATCTAATGTGCAAATAATTATAATCAAATTAGTTTTCCACAGGAAGTAATGAACTGAGGTATTGAAATAAGGAATTTGCATGGCTAATGATTATAATTCAGACTAAAATGATCAGAGAAGCAGGTATAAACTGTGAGAATATCAGCTCAGGTAACTAAATCATTTTAATATGCACATTTAGTAAATAAATCCTTATTTATCTGCATGTAAACATACCTACTTGAGCCATTTACTTTGACAAGGATGCCTTATTTTGTACCAGAAGGTCTTGGTACACTAGCTCTGCTGCTTACAGCTGCGTGGGAAACAGTAAACAGTATTTGAAACAGTCCACTTTCAGTTGTTTAACAAAATATTTCTAAAAATGCAATTCAAAGCTATCTCAACAATATGTTCTGAATATATAAAAAAAATTCTGTCCTCAATGGAAGGTGAGAGTAAGCAGGTCCACATTCAAAGGATGATAGAACTCAAACACAGGGCTGGCAAATGAGAGGCATTTGCATAGTTCCTGAGATATAAAGGAGTTTTCCTGCTGGTACAGGGCTGATCTAAAGGTTAAAGAGGCCCATTTTTTCAGTCTAGCGGTCCCCTGTGTGTCTTCGCACAGGATGAAATTTTCCTGTGGGGTCAGGAATGAACCACTTGTCCCACACATCAGTAAAGGAGGATCCTCTCCCCCAGGGCTTATAGTGTCCATTCCAATGCAGGAGTTTGGCAGCCTTCACAAACTGGGAAGAGTAGCGGCTTCCAGCACCTGTTATACCTGAAAAGTTGACAGAATTGTACCTTATATTTAGCACATTCAAAACACTGAAAGCATAAAATATGCTCTATTATTGTAAGTATTTTTTAAGAGTTTTTGCATCTAAAGCACAGTTAAAGATGCAGCTAAGAGGTGGATGTGTTAGGTCAGCATAAATACTGTAGCCAAGGCAAAATAGTCAATAAACTAAAGAACAGCTTATTTAACAATAACATATTTTTCTTTTGGTCTGTTTATCTGTCTGGATTGTTTTAGT
This sequence comes from Heterochromis multidens, assembly GCA_015108495.1. Taxonomy (NCBI): domain Eukaryota; kingdom Metazoa; phylum Chordata; class Actinopteri; order Cichliformes; family Cichlidae; genus Heterochromis; species Heterochromis multidens. Next base: position 15,575 of record VUQS01009901.1, read on the forward strand.
GTGATTTTCCCCATTTTAAATATATCCGATGTAGAAATGTCTGCTTTTTCTTGAATATAATGGAAATAAATGTCTTGTCACGTGGTGCTCAACATGGAAAAAAAATAAATAAATAAAAATTAATGCTTTCTTCTGAAGAGTGATACAGTTGATATGTGTAGTTTGGTAAAAGAGAAAAAAAAAATAGTTCCTACATTTAACTGATCACAAGTCTTGTTGATTTTTTTCAAGTAACCATGTTGTGATTTTTGAAGAGAGACATTGCTGCTGAGTTTTATTATGGCACTGTAAGCTCCACAAGCTGGGGGCCACTTAGTTCCCTTATATTCAAGAGAAGGCAGAGATTTATATAACTAGGCACCATGAAATAAAACATAGTAATTTACATATTATTCCTCTGGCCTCACAGACCACAGGAATAATTAGACTTGGGGGTTAATTGTGTCTTTAAAAGCTTGTCAAGCAGCCTGTGTCTTGTGACGTACTCACATAAACAGTACTGTATCAGATACCAATATTGCTCTGGTAGATCAATCATTTGTTTTGGTTTGAAAAATTAGGAATTAACCAGAACTTACCAAGGTGCCTCACGTGCCACATGGGGTCAATGCTAGAGTGACGTCTGTAAAAAACAATGAGGAGTGGAGGAGTAGTGATGCTTTCTGCGAGGGTTTTACTGTACAGATCCTCCCTGAGAAAAGGAAAACAATGTAGCTTGAAGCAAACAAAGAAGTCCACTGGAATAAATTCATGTTTTGTAATTTACAGTAAGATTTTCTTCATTTGTTTACAGTCCACTCATCATTTCACCTGTCTAAGTCACTTACTGTCCATTGAGCTGCATCCAGTGCTCCAGCTGCCAGGTGATGTTTTGGTTCTTCCATTCAGTCAGGTTGGCGATGAAGACCCCGGGGTTGAAGGAGCAAGTGTTGGCTCTCATCCCAAGCTTCTTAATAGCTTCCTTCTTAAAGTCCAGGAAGCCTATGTAGTTATTCTGTTAACAAAGATTTGTCATTTAATTAAGCATCACCATATATGATATTCTTAACTTTGTTTTACCCTGAAAAGCTCTTGTGAGTCATGCCTACCTGATTCCCAGCCCCCCGAACGATGCCTTTAGCAGATGCTGAGTCACAGTCATCAGAGAAGGCAGCTGCATGTCCTGGTTTGAGGTTGGTTTCATAAAGCTCCTGAATGTCACCTGAAATCCAACAGAACGGCATTTACTGGTTTACTTCCAGAAAGGAATTTCTCTACTCCTACTACATGTACATTTTTTGAGTGTATGATATAAAAAAAATTAAATAAAAATAAGACCTCATTACATTTTTAACCAAATCTCTTCCTTTCTGGAGACTTCTCACCTTGTACAATGACATCATCATCCAAATAGATAGCTTTCTCTGCTTCGGGAATGTATGCAGGAAGATAAAACCTGACAAAATTCAGCTGAAAAACAGATCATTAAAAGAAGGTTTAGCCAGTGTGGAACACAGGTAAACAGCAGCAAGTATGCCTGCAGGTGTCTTACTGGTTTTACAGCTTCCAGGGTCTGAGGATCCTTGGATATCTTCCCACTGAGTAACTCAGGCTTAAAAATTATTATTTTATATTTGACATTTTTTAGTCTAGTGTTACCCAGCCATGCTCTGTAAATAAGGGAAAGGGATAGGGATGGGAAAGGGATGTCAGGTTGCTTAAACCAAATATTATTAAGTTCACAAACTCCTGCTACTATGCATGTAACAAGAGAGACATCTTTAAAAAGCCTTACTTTAAGTGATCAACTGTGTCATTCAGAGTCACAATGGTGAAGACAACATTGGCTTTGCTGTTCTTGTAGACACTGTTCATGGCAGCAACAACAGCACCAAGTCTGTCCTCAGCAGCCGTGATGAGAACAGGGATCTCCTCTCCCATCCTCGCCGAATGCAAGTCTGGAGACAGCTCAGACTCAAAGGGAAGAATCACCCCCTCATCTGGACATAAAGACACATTTAAAATGTATTTCACCAAATTCTTGTATGGTTTTACTTAAATGCACCTAACTTGTCTAATGAGATGTGCGCAGGAAAACAAGGGAGATATTCTGAAGAAAAACGTGTGCCGAACATGAAAGTGAAGACTCCAGCACAGAGACAATAAACATACCTGGCTTTTCCGTGTGCAAAAAGTCACTGAGGCTGAGGAGATTTCGTTGGACTATGATGAGGAAGGCAACAGCCAGCAGCACAAGAATGATCACGTTAACTGAAAGACACAGTAAGTATATGAGCTGAGCGCTAGTTTGCCTCATTATTACTCTGCTTTGCTGCTTTTCACTCACAGGGCACTCTGCAGAACTAGTTATAGTGAAGGTGCAACTGCAAATGATTCAAATTGACCCACCTCTCCTCAGTGTCATAGTAATGATCTCATCCGTCCCTCCAGCACGTAAAAGGAAACGAAAACAAACCAACAAAAAGGGTTAAAACATATATATCAGAGCTGGTTTGAGTGTAGACCACGCAGGATCATCTGGCTGTTAATGAGGACGGAGGTGAACCGAAATGCTGCTGCACCGCTGCGTGGCAAAAACCGCATAAACACGAGGAAACCGCCCGCAAACTGGCGGACGTTAACTGTGTTTTTAGTGCGCTATAAATTCAAAGGAAGCGCAATGGTGGCAGAGTTTTAAGAAGAATTCACTTTGAAGCCAAACTGCCAACTCAACATCAACAAATTCACCACATCCACAGTTTCACGTAGTAAGAGATGTCTAAAATGTGCCTCACTGAAAAACTACATCTTGTCGTTTTCAGAGCACAAACATGTCCAGAGCTACACTATTATACGCATACATGGTTTAAAGACTAAAAATATAAGTCAAAATGTATGTAATGTATAATAGCTAAAACATTACAGCCACACATTTGGACTGGCACTACTGCGGACAGTCAAATGTTTCCACAGACACGAAACCAGATTTGACCGTACTGCGTTCGGCTTCGTCCAATCCGAATGACTTGTAGATCTGCGCGCTTGCGCAGTTTCCTCAGCTCTGGTTGGGTCCTTTTCCTTTACAGACGTATCTTTTTGAAACCGGAAATTTAACTCCTTCGATTTGTTCTCGCTAATTCTTTCAAGTTTATGGTAGTTCGTTTCATTTGGAAAAATGCTGTCTATATTCAAGTCCATCCCCGCGCATATGGTAAGCGGTAATTGGGTTATTTGATGGGAAGCTGCATGGTTAAACTCTCTGTCACTTTCGTGCATGCTGTTGAGCTAAAGTTAACCTACCTAACGGTAGCTGATCGAGGTGTGTGTGTGGCTACATAGGTAACAGCTGCTACATTATGGGTTTCTCCCCAAAGATAAAATCAGGCAGCAGATCTTTCCTCCTGATTGCACACATTTACCTGAGAATTTCACAACTGTTAGTTTTTGATTGGTATTAATGCCAATGCATTGTCCTACCAAAAGCAGCTTGTTATTGAAAAAAATGTGAGTGTGCTCAAATGCACCGATAAGTGACATTCACTGCTACACCGCAGCTTTCATTTAGGAGTTGAAGGCTCCTGGTGTGACCCTACAGGCTGTATTCATCTGCACACTTCACAGTGAAAAATAGCTCCTTTAGTGACTGCATCACTACTTCCTTCTTTTGTAACTTGGATCTGTTTTTGTTTAGTAGCACAGGAGGACTTGACTTCCTTTTTATGTAGAATGATAAGAAATGATATTGAATTCACTGATGACTTTTTCTTGAACAATTGTTTTCCAGGATTATAAAGGTCAGAAGCTGGCAGAACAGATTTTCCAGGGAATAATACTCATCTCAGCGGTAACCAACCAAAGCATCACACTAACATGCTTGAATATGTTTGTTTGTTTGTTTGTTTTTCTTGAAGTTGGGTTTAAAGATATTTGTGTAATCTTTGCAGGTGATTGGATTTGTGTATGGTCTGATCATTGAACAGTTCGGGTGGACGGTGTACATAGTCTTGGCTGGTTTTGCGATCTCCTGTGTGGTAAGTTTGCTGGTTAAGAATAGATCCCTTATGCACCTAAGATGTTTATGTCATTGCGCTCCTGTCTTTTGAACATAAGACAACAGGAGGAAACTTTGGCAAAATTAGACACATTGGTGTTTTCTCTCATTTTTGCACACTTGTCCAGCCTTTTAACAACAGCCATTATAATATAATTTTGGTTCTGTCCTTTACTTTAGTTGACCCTGCCTCCATGGCCTATGTACAGAAGGAACCCTCTGTCTTGGCAGCCAGCTATACCAGAGAGCACTGGGGAGCCCAGCCAAAAACCTCAGGAAAGCACCAAGAAGAAGAAGCACAAATAACTCAGAAGTATCCCACATCTGCCTGTTAATACATCTTTTTATATTAGATGTTGTACTGAAGTCTGTCCCGCAATTCACAATTGAAGCGTTTAGTAAGAAAACTTTGTTACAGTGTTACTCAACAATGAAACTTGTGTTTCAAATAATAAACACCTGATACAGTCTGTGTTTTATAAATGCTGTTTATGCTTGAGAATACTGAGAATGTGTTGTGTGGACATCCATGCATCTTTTATTTAATCATTTTCTTTTTCATTTTTCTATTAATGAAATATTTTATTCTGGTTTTCAACATAATGAAAAATATGTATAAACAAGAAATACATTAAGAATTTATTAGAAATGAGTCAAATGTTAATGTCTACAGTATATCTAGTTTACATTATTTTGGGTATAAGAAAATACAGTCCAGCAGTAGGATGAAGATCTAGTGTCCTCAACAGATGAAACAATTCTAGAAATTCTGGCTTGGATTATAAATAAAGGGATATTCCACTACAGCAAGTAGAAAGACACAGTGCTTTAACATGACTGAAACCTTTGCATAGGCATCTGGAAAATTGTTAAGACTAATTCACATTTTGTGTTTCTACTGAAATGAAGTAAAAAAAAAAAAAAAAGAAAGAAAAAATTACAGTCATTTACATGTGATTGCCAGTATAAGTTTATATCTGTATGACAGTCCCAAATAACCATGTTGGTATTGGCAGGAAAAAAATAGCCTTTGAGCAGTTTTCAGTTCAGTCCATGTTTGAACTTGAAAGCTGATGCATTTCTCGCAAAGACCATCTTGATGTGCAACATCAATCAAGATGTGTCCTTTCACCTTAACGCAAGTTTTCTGCACATATGATTGTGAAAAATGTGTAAGCTTCCATATTATGGTGCTTTTTAACCCTTGAAGGCGATATCCTCAAAGAATTTCAGCTGCCTCACCATCACAGCATAAGCTTGGTACTTCTCATCTCCCATCAGGTCACGAAGGCACAGCTGAAGAGAAGGAAGCCAAGTGGGGTCAGTTTGGAAATAAAGCGTAGGTAATAATAAAGGACTTCTGGGTATTTTACTGACAAATGAATTACACTGCACAGGCAAGTTTATCTGTACCAGATGAAATCACTAGTGGTGGTGTAATGACAAATTTGTTAGATACAGTCCCATTAGATATTCTGAATCTACAATGTTGTGAAAAAGTATTTGCCCCTTTCCTGATTTCTTAGTTTTTTGCATATTTGTCACACTTACATGTTTCAGATCATCAAACAAATTTTAATGTTAGAAGACAGAGTAAATACAAAACTGCATTTTGTATTTACTTTCTTATCTTTGTCTAATAATTTCTTTGGTGATCTAAAACATGTAAGTGTGACAAATATGCAAATAAATAAAAAATCAGGAAAGGGGCAAATACTTTTTCACAGCACTGTATCATACCACAAAACTCATGAAGAAGAAATGTAATTTTTGTTTTTGCCTAATGAAGTTATGTATCTGCCTCAACAGAAAAGGTCAGACAAAAATGTAGATACCTTTGTATAAAGAGGAGCAGTTTGTATAACATATTATAGATGCCATGTTGATGATTTTTAACATGAATGGTGAGAATGCAGCATTTACGCTGATTCATTTAAAATCAAGCCAATTCAAAAAAAAATTCAAAAAGTAGGTTTGTATAATAACGTATTTCACCTATTCACTTCTATAGGGCTATTAAGCCTTAAACCAGGACCTATACATGTTATTTGTGCTTGATATTGGATGTGTTTTACTCACTTCTCTTTTGGTGTCATCCTCCTCCTCCATCACTTCCAGCACTTTGTCCAACAGCTTGATCCCCAGGCCCTTCACCACATCTGTTCTCAGGCGTTCTATGGCTCTTCTTATCTTGGCTGGACCAGACGTAGAGCCTTCTGCAGTGACATACATATTTAACACAAGGGAGTTTCGGAATGACTAACTGACATATCACAATAGTGTCTAACCTATTGGTATTTCCCCGATTGACAAGTTCTGCGCTTCTTCTCGAGCCTTCCCGTGAAGCACCAGGGTGTCTCTGTACTTCCTGTTCAGTTTAAACTCTGGCAGTGCAGTAGACCCAAATCTGCCTTTGTCCCCCTCGGTTACAACATCTCCAGCATCCATTCTCAAAGTCTGAGTCATCATATTGACTAAGTCGTGCATGTCGCTGGATTCAGTCTTTCTGCAGAGAGCCCACAAATTATTGATTATAAAGCATACGTTTAAGAAAATCCTCTATTCCCCTGCTGTATATGTTCTCACCTTTCCCTGCAGTCTCCTTCTGAACGCTCTGTGGAACTTGTGGATGAGCTGCATTCATCTTCATCTGATTTTTGCTCCAGCAGCTTATCCTGCTGTGATACCACACTTGTGTTTCAAATTCAATATAACAGCATCAGATTAGCCTCACAATAGACAGAATTTGCACTGGGTCACTCTCAATCAGGCTAGTGCCACACTCATTATACAACCTGAATTCTGGAAAAGTTGGGATGTTTTTCAAATTTGAACAAAATGAAAACCAAAGGACTTCCAAATCACATGAGCCAATATTTTATTCACAACAGAACATAGATAACATAACAAATATTTAAACTGAGAAATTTTAAAATTTTATGCACAAAATGAGCTCATTTCAAATTTGATGCTTACTAGAGGTCTCAAAATAGTTGGGACGGGGGCATGTTTACCCTGGTGTAGCATCACCTCTTCTTTTCAAAACAGTCTGAAGACGTCTGGGCATCGAGGTTATGAGTTTCTGGAGTTTGGGTGTTGGAATTTGGTCCCATTCTTGCCTGATATAGGTTTCCAGCTGCTGAAGAGTTCGTGGTCGTCTTTGACGTATTTTCCGTTTAATGATGCACCAAATGTTCTCTATAGGTGAAAGATCTGGACTGCAGGCAGGCCAATTCAGCACCCGGACTCTTCTCCAACGAAGCCATGCTGTTGTAATAGCTGCAGTATGTGGTTTTGCATTGTCCTGCTGAAATACACAAGGCCTTCCATGAAATAGACGTCGTCCGGAGGGGAGCATATGTTGCTCTAAAACCTTTATATACCTTTCAGCATTCATAGTTCCTTTCAAAACATCCAATCTCCCCATACCGTATGCACTTATGCACCCCCAAACCATCAGAGATTTTGGCTTTTGAACTGAAGGCTGATAACACGCTGGAAGGTCACCCTCCTCTTTAGCCCGGAGGACACAGCGTCCGTGATTACCAACAAGAATGTCAAATTTGGACTCGTCTGACCATAGAACACTTTCCCACTTTGAAACAGTCCATTTCAAATGAGTCTTGGTCCACAGGACACGACGGCGCTTCTGGACCATGTTCAAATATGGCTTCCTTTTTGCATGATAGAGCTTTAGTTGGCATCTGCAGATGGCACGGCGGATTGTGTTAACCGACGGTGGTTTCTGG
>VUQS01009902.1:7702-29866 GCA_015108495.1 Heterochromis multidens
ATTTATTTTTTTTAAATTTTTTTTTTTTTTATAAATTTTTTTTTTTTTTTTTTTTTTTTTAAATCTGAATTGGATATTCAGATACGTCACAGCTTTTATAACTTCTTGAAAAGTGGTTTTTATGGGAATAGATTTTTGGTGAACTGAAACTTTACACTTCTCTCTACCTGACTGTCTTCCCCTTTAGAGAAAATGCCCAATGTGATATTTGCCCTCACTCAGCATGGAGGTCACATGGGCTTTTTTGAGGGAGCTGTGTTGTTCCCTCAGCCCCTCACCTGGATGGACAAGGTCATAGTGGAGTACACCGATGCCATGTGCCACTGGGAGAAGAAGCAGTCGGTCTGTCGAAGGAGCAGCCACTAGGACATGAACTCCTGTCTGGAAAGCACGTGGTAACACTTCACAGGTTTCATGTACATACAAGTCCAGAGACAAACGCACAGAGATACACAGCCTCCTGTACCTGCTTGTCTTCAGCACTTATGGCCTTGCAGCTATGTAATTTGGAAGTGGTTAAACCAACTTAGAAGTAAAAACTTATAGGTGTGATAGTACCTATGAGTGTAACGTGATCCCATGCAGAAATGTTCCTTCCTCTTTTGTTGTTTTAACTTTCAGAGTAACAATAGTTTTCCCTCTGCTGATTTTTGGCAGGTACTCCTTTGTTTATTCTGTAGACCAGGGTGATTTAATGTGACCTTTGACCTCTGTCATAAGAGAAGAAAAGGTGGACTTCTCTTATAAAATTTTTTCCAGATACTCTTTCATCAGTCATACTGGCCGGTGAATACTCAAGCACTTAAAGTTTGGCTTACATATAGCTGAGTAATATATCCAGTAACCTGCAACAAATAATGTTTTAATGATCTTATGGTTCTGTTTTCAAAATCACTAAGAGCATATTTCCATTTATTGAAGAAAAAATCTGATAGGAATGTGGTTTTTCTGTCAAATAAGGCAACATTTTACTGAATTTGATAACACTCTCTAGTTTTTCACTTTCCATTTTGTCCAGTGGACTATCAGTCTGCATTTAGGATTGACAAAAACAGAACTAACAGAACATTTCTAGTTTGCTGAAAAATTGTACTTTCAACACTGTAAAAGCTCCAGATCAGCTTGAACCATTACACAAATCAATCCACGGTGCCTTACATAACATAACAAGTTATTACTGTGAAGCCTTTTGCTGCAGAATGAGAGAAGTCAACTGGTTTAATCTCATAAATGCAGCTGTTTACATGTTTATTGCTGCAGAAAGAGTCCATTGACAGACGGATGTACATGTACAATCCGGATTCCCAAAACTTAAAAATAACTGTTTTCTTTATTTGCACAGCAAGAAAATACAATCACATAGAAGAAGACAGAAATTTCAATGTAAATACTATGCAGAAGAATAAAAAAGCCTTAAAGGATTATTGTAAATATTCCCACTGTACAAATACTTTAACCAGAACTGAGAGGCGAGATTGTGAATGGGGTACAAACAGCTGTTTACAGTAAGTTTGGAAAATTAGAACATTTTGAATTTCTCTCTTCTTGGTCATGATTACCTCTCAAATACCAGTTTTGGTTTCAGTTTACACAGTAGAGGTTTAATGTTAAACATTTGGCTGAATTAGTTTTTGGTTTTGTTGTAAGCTGTTCATTGCTGGATGGTGGAGTTTGCCACACAAAAACAATAAACACAGTTAAGAGTAATGCTCTGTGGTGACTCATGGTACTGTAAAATTCCACAAGAAATTTACGAGTAAAGATCTCAAACACTGACAGAGGGGGTGAGTACACACAGGAATATTTTTGATGTTTTTTTTATTCTGAGCTTTTATTAGCATGTTAAGAAATTTTGATATTAATCACAGTTTCCTGTGAGTAACATCCTGTCAAACCTAACAGTTTTCTTTTTAATCAACTTTAATTCATGTAATGCAACTTATATCTGCTCTGCTGAAGTCAAATCCGCTGCAACAGCACCACTACTACATCTGTAAATGCAATATGTCCTGACGTTTTCACTGTTTGCTTGCACTTTGTCTCCATTGTTTCTTTTGCACTATGTAGAGTCATTGACAATTAATAAAAGTAGATGAACAAACTTTTATTGGTGTGATATTATAAATTAAGTTGCAAGTTCAAGTCTTATCTTGCAATAAGGAAAGCAATCCTAAATTTTCTGATAGGGTGTTATGCAAAGTGCAGAACATTGCTATAGCTGGTTCCTGGATAAATAGAACTCAATATTAGCTGGAATAAGACAAAGGTAAATATACACTCCTAAAATGAAAAATGAAAGGAACACTTTTCAATCAGAGTACAGCATCAAGTCAGTCAAACGTCTGGGATATTGATCTGGTCGGTTAAGTAGCAGAGGGGGTTGTTAATCAGTTTCAGCTGCTTTGGTGTTCATGAAAGTAACAACAGGTGCACTAGAGGGGGAACAATGAGACAACCCCCAAAACAGGAATGGTTTTACAGGTGGAGGCCACTGACATTTCTTCCCTCCTCATATTTTCTGACTGTTTTTTCACTAGTTTTGCATTTTGCTAGGGTCAGTGTCACTACTGGTAGCATGAGGCCATACCTGAACCCTACAGAGGTTGCACAGGTAGTCCAACCCCACAGGATGGCACATCAATGTGTGTCATTTCCAGAAGGTTTGCAATGTCTCCCAGCACAGTCTCAAGAGCAGGGAGGAGATTCCAGGAGACAGGCAGTTACTCTAGGAGAGCTGGACAGGGCCGTAGAAGGTCCTTAACCCATCAACAGGAGTGGTATCTGCTCCTTTGTGCAAGGAGGAACAGGATGAGCACTGCCAGAGCTCTACAAAATGACCTCCAGCAGGCCACTGGTGTGACTGTCGCTGACCAAACAATCAGAAACAGACTTCATGAGGGTGGCCTGAGGGCCCGACGTCCTCTAATGGGCCTTGTGCGCAGGTCTACCACTGGCACCCTGTGCTTTTCACAGATGAGAGCAGGTTCACCCTGAGCACATGTGACGGGAAGCCGTGGAGAACGTTATGCTGCCTGTAACATTGTTCAGCATGACTGGTTTGGTGGTGGGTTAGTGATGGTCTGGGGAGGCATATCCATGGAGTGACACACAGACCTCAACGACACTCTGACTGCCATTAGGTATCGTGATGAAATCCTTGGACCCATTGTCAGACCCTACGCTGGTGCAGTGGGTCCTGCGTTCCTCCTGGAGCACGACAATGCCCGCCCTCATGTGGCGAGAGTATGCAGGCAGTTCCTGAAGGATCAGGCCCCCACACTCGTCTGACCTAAATCCAATAGAATACCTCTGGGACATTAAGTTTCGATCCATCCAACGCCGCCAGGTTGCACCTCAGACTGTCCAGGAGCTCAGTGATGCCCTGGTCCAGATCTGGGAGGAGATCCCCCAGGACACCATCTGTCATCTCATTAGGAGCCCCAACGTTGTCAGGCATGCATACAAGCATGTGGGGCCATACAAACTACTGAGGATCATTTTGAGTTGCTCCAGTGAAAACTCAGCAAAATGGACTAGCCTGCTGCATAATTTTTTTTACTTTGTTTTTCAGGGTGTCTTTGAATTCAGCCTTCTCTGGGTTGATAATTTTCATTTCCATCAAACAATGTGGCATCCTTTCATTCCTAACACATTACTCAGTCTATATCAGTATAGATATCCAGCATTATTTTTTTTTCCCCATTGAGATCTGATGTGTTTTCAAAGTGCTCCTTTAAATTTTTTTTAGCAGTATATTTTCTTTTTAGTCTCATTTCCCATAACAGGGACTTGTTTACGTTTTTGAAATTATTTTTATGGTGTATAATATTCATGAGAATATTGGTGTTTTGATGGTGCGCAGCCTGACTGCCGTCAGCCGTTCATAAATAATTTTAAAAAATTAAATCTTTCTTTCCTTTTGTAAAATTCTACATTAACAAAATAACTGCACCTTACATTTATAAACAGTTTATTGTACATTTATTGACATTGTTATTGGTGCACCAGGTAGCACAATGGGTAAAACTTTATGATATCATCTTGAAGAAGACTCTAAAAAATAGCAGGAGTGAGAGGCACTTGTTGGAATACCAGCCTTGTGCAAGAAGAGATGGGGGCCAGAGGTTGGGTCCTGAGAAAGCTGGGGCCTGCCAGTAATAAAACAGTCAGTGTGGGTGAACTTCAGTCCAGAGAAAGCACAGTTTGACAAAACAGAGACAGAACATCTGGCGTTCAAAACTGGTCAGTATTGACTATGTTTTTCCTTAATTGAACAACTCTGTAAAGACTTTAATGTCTCTGTGTGATCTGACAATCATGATTTTGCATTTTTTGCCCATTAATTACAAGCTTTGTGCACTTACTCTTTAACAAACCATGCATTTTTAGATAAATAACTGCCTCCAGGGCAGCCAGTCATTTCCATGTGTTTGAGTTTGGGATGAAAATTTTAAAAGTGATTGTGACAGCTAATCCACCACCGTGTACATTTACTTATCCGTATTTCTTTTTGTTACAGTCCCAGTAATAAAAAAGGAGACACTTTCACCAGAATGCCAATTGAACTAAAACCTAATTTAATGAAGCATCAAAAAAGCCCCTGGTCTAAGCAAGACAATTTGGCCTAGACAGTTCATTGAACAAAAATACCAAATTAACAAAAAATAAAGACACTAAAATGTTCACTGTGGTGAGTTATCGGATACAAGCAAGTTTTATGTGTCAGAAGACTGATTTTCATATTATACTAATATAAAGTAAAGCACATGCTTTAAAAAACAACAAGCAAATACATGAAGTGTATGCACTCTGTAGTTATTTAAAACTTGTAAGTCTTCCATTCTTTTAATGGTCATCAGTTACAAAACTCAGAATCTATAAGTTGTCACCTGAATGGTTTGTCTTATCTTGTTCCTGCCTGTCTGTGCTTTAGCAGGACCTTTGCAGTACATCATTTTAACACAGTCATGGCTTTCATTCACAACTTTACTTCCTACAACCACACAGCTAGACTAGGCTTTAACTCTTCACAGTCTATAGGGTTTGTAATATGTAAAGGCTCTCGGCCTTGTTGGCAAAGGCATTGAGGATGTCTAGTCAAACAGCTTGGCTGCTGTGGCCTTGCCGTCGTACTTGGGACCTTTTCCGTCGAACTCAGCAGGGAGGATTTCAGCATCAAACTCCTTGTAGTAACTTTCCATCTCTTCTCCATGAACGAACACCTAAAATGAAGATCAGCAGCTGTTAGAGCCACTTGAAACTGTCGGTTTTCCTTCAGCAGCCAAATGTCACAGTCATAAATTAATTCAATGGGTATCTAGTATCCTGAGAAAAGGGAGGCTCCACAAACTCACTGACACAAAATTAGTGCTTAAACGCACCATAAAACAATTTTCAAAATGGCATCTGATTATGGTTATTACATTCAGCTCTGTTAATCAGCATGAAACCCACATCAAAAGCCTTTCAAAAGTAAATTAAAGGATTTAAACCAACACATTGTTGAATTAATACATAGGAACTTGATTGTCCAGTGTTAGTCTATTATACAAAATTGAAAATAAACTGTTGCCTCCTGTCAAAGACGTTCATGTCAAGTCAGATCACATTTACGTGCATGTAATCAAATTTATTACAGCTTTCCAGTACTAAAACCAAAATAAAGGACTTTATTGTCCTTTGATGATAACGGGATTATATTTGAGAGGCAGAAGTAGTCACAGTTTGCATTTCAAACCCCTTATTTCTGCCACTAATGTAACTCTAAAAGAACTGAAACCATTATTGTTGAATCTAATTCATTTGACTCACTCTCTCCAGCAGCTTGCTCTTCATGAGTGGTTTGACCACGTTGTAGGTGGTGGTGAAATACCAGGGCTGGTGGATGAAATGCACAGCTTTGAAACGGGCAGGGAATGAGTCCTGGTGGGACACAAAGAGCAAGACACTTTGGTAATATATGTCATAAAGTCCCATCAGAAATAAGAGATAGGCCAAAGTATTGAATCTTTGTACGATTATTCTACTGTACAATGGTTTTTGAGCATTGATCCTCTCCTTTGAAAGAGTTCAAGCAAAAGAATGTATTTGTTTTGTTTTGTTTTCCCCACCTGCAACATGTCCACCATCTTTTTGAGCTCAGTGGGTTTGATTCCTGATGCCTGCTGCATGGTGAAGCCCTTGAAGTTTTCGATGATACAGAACCCATTGATTTGAGTTTCCTCGTTCTCTAGCAGCTTCTCAAGAATCACACAGTAGGCACGCAGGATCTTAACACACACAAACAAACAAACATGTTTGTATATTTATTGTACCTTCAGGTAAGCTCCTATCAGAGATGGGGAAAAATACATGACCTTCCAGTCTAATATAATAACTGAATCACTACACCTCATCAAAGGTGATCTCCTCGTAGTCCCAGTTCTCGATGTTGAAAAGCAGAACCACGCGCCCATATTTGTCTCTGCTATGCAGGATGCCAGGGTAGCCAGCCTCGATGGTGCTGCGTACAGCCTCAGGGGTCAGGTTCTCAAACAGCTCAGGGTAGTCCTTCCTGAAACGCACATAGCCTGGATAGAAGCACAGGAGGCCTATTAGATTTGATTTCATTTTTAGGAATTAGTTTTTACGCTTTTGGTAATTTTTTTTGTACTACAGGTGGTAAGTTCTTTAACCTGGATCCTTATGATAATTTCATGCGTTTGTGCGGCTACACAACTATCCATAATTGATAACATAATTACACTTTCACGAACAGAGGAAGAAATGTTATGCATGTATTTAGGTGTGCCACTTTCAGCTGCTTATTTTGATATACCCTTCATAAGCTCGAAGGACCTGGTCACGTCATACTTCCTGGCGCGAATAAAGCGGGTCAGCATACTGTCTGGTTTCTCCCCAAAGGTGTCCTGCACCCCCTTGGCCAGATCATCACCTCCTTCTGCCTTCTCCTTAATCATTGCTCGCAGCTCCTTCACTGCAGACACTCGCTTCTCATCGGTCTCATTCAGCTCATCCTTGGCCTGTAGGGGGGAGCCAGTCCAGGCAGTTAGTTCACAGATTGTATTTGGATAGTTCTGCTTTTAGTCATGTACTGCCTAAAGGTTTATTTTCATAGATATGGTCAAAGAGTGATGCATGCAGAACTCATCCACTGGAAAGTGATTTACAAATTATAAAATTAGGAATAAGGGGTAGGAACAAATCAGTGTAAACTTCATCCTACTCGTTTTCGAGCATCTAAATTGTGTGGTATATAGAGATATTTGTTTGACTTTGTTTGCTTTTTTTGTGTGTTTACAAAGTTTTTTTCTTGTTATTTTAGTTATATTTACATGTTTGAAATAAAGTTTAAAGTGTAATTAATTCACACTGTACTGTAAAAATTATTATAACCATTGGGAAGTTGTAGCACAGCAGCTCAGTGATCAGCACTTGTTGACTTATAGCGAGGTGGTCCTGGTTTCAAACCTGGCAAAGGCTCAATTCTCCCTGTGCTTGCTTTGGTTACTATAATAAAAAATGCTAATTCTCCTGTCACTGTGCTGCTGACCTTACAGCTGGATAAAGGTTAATTTCACTTAAATACGCTTAAATTTGCTCGTGCTGATCACATTATTGTGTTCTTCTACCAGATACTGGGTGATTGGATAGGTTAGCTGTGTAGCTATAATTAAGAATGACAAGTTAGCTTTAAAGTCACAGCTTCCAGTCTGGTACTTAAGAAAAAAGTTGAGGGGAAGATAAAAGCAAACCTATGCTGCAATCCTGAGTTTCTCATTTTTTGTGCCACCTTTTGTTGTGAAAGGGTTGTGAAAGCTTTAAGAATGCTTATATTCTCCATTTAGACTACAATACAACAAATCTACCTTAACAAATTATCTGGACCTTATTAACAAGAAAACTATTGTGAGTTGTATATTTTCAAGCCTTAATTCTATTTATGAAAACAGAATTCAATTCAATTTTATATATATATAGCGCCAAATCAAAAAATTGGTGACAGTGGAAAGGAAAAACTCCCTTTTAACAGGAAGAAAAGACACAAAAGTTTCAGTTGATATTTTGCTTGTTTGTTTCCTTGATTACCTTCTGCCTGGTATGGTCTGGCAGGTTGGTGCAGGGTCCAAAAACTGATCCATGGTCCTTGACAGTCAGACGTTCCAGCTTGGCCCTGAGCGCCTGCTCCTCCTCCGACACCATACGGTAAGTTCCACTCTGGAGGAGACAGAAGATATTAATACAACTTGTCATGGTTGCTTAGAACATGAAATGGACCCAGAGACACATTATCTGTCTCTCATGATGTAATATTTTTTTCAGTACAGATGTAAATTAAGTCAGTGAACAAACATGCATTACAAAAGGGCCTCGGCTCTACCACAGATCAATTACAGCTGATACTATCACTTGTGCCTGTGTTTTACAATATGAAATCTCTGTCAACTCACAAGCAAAACAAACCATTAACAAAGTACAAAAATGTAATCAATGCATTGCATTTGTTGCTGCACTAAAAGGGTCATCTCCTTGGTAAAGTAACTAAGGCTGTTTAGACAATGTGTTAAAGGTTAAAAAAAAAATGGTTTTCAGCTTTAGGTGGTAGAGTAGGGACAAGTACCCATAATAATATTAACTTGGTAATTAAAGATCCAGTAAATTAACACTTAAAGGGAACCTTTTATGCTTTTCCTTATTTTCTATCATATATATATTGTTATAGTGGTGGCTGATTATATTAAATATGACCAAAGTTAGTCTCTGTGAGCCAAAAGCTCAGGCTTTAGACTTCTGTAAATCCTTGATTTTCTGTTTTGTTTTCTACTATTTTATCTGTATAATTCAAATGAGAGAGAATTTCCCTAATTTGGCCATCTCAGCCACACAGCACTGGCTATGAACAGAGAAGCTCCACCTAGCTGCTGTTCAAAGCAAATCACGAGACAGTAGGAAGGAAGGAGGTAATGAGCTAAAGCAGCGTGTTTCAGACAGTTGATGAACTGAGTTGGGTAATTTTGAACTGTGAATCATGCAAAGCTACTCTAATAGAGTCCAAGAAAATAAATATGGAACTGGAAATGAGCATATTATATCCACTTTAATAACTTAGAGAAAATGCTTCTGCACTTTTCTCTGTTGGTTTAAAAGTTCCAATTTAATGTTGTGTATTTGAACACACCCCAAAAGGCCCTGTTCAGAGCAGACATTTTATCATAGTAGGAAAGCACAGGTATGATTAATATCATTAAAAATGGATGCATTCCATTTAGGTGTGCCATTTCCAGGACCTTGATATTGTGGATGCTCAGTGGCTTAGTGGTACAGGTGAATGAAACACATTCATTTTTAATGGTATTAGTTGCTCCTGTAAAAATGGCTATAATGACGAAGGCTAACTAATGATGTCTCAGTTTGTTATAATGGCTGGTGGAAAACAGTTTCCCTGTGAGCACAGAAATATTTATGTTTATCGTGTGTACAGAGAAACACTTAAGTTACACAGTGCTTTGGATTAAAGCCAAATGCCTCGTCGTGTCCATATAATTCCCTCACAAGACTGGGTTCTGCTGTGTGAGCTTTAAAACATGTCTAATCCATGTGAGACAGGATGCCTGTCCACCAGCGTTGCAGGTCTGCAATCAATAGGCTTCAGTGTTTGGTTAATCTCCCTCACATGAGTCCTGCAAAGCCTGTAAATACATGGTGAGGACCACTGCTCGACCTGAAGCAGGGATCAGAGATTAGCAGCTAAGGCAACTGTGGCTGTCGCTGGTGTCTGTAACAATGGGCCTTTGGGAAATGCTGAGCTGCAGCTGAATCCATGTTAGATAAGGAATAGATGTTTGTCCTGGTAAATGCGCTTCTGTGTGTGTTTAGGGGAGTGGTATTATTTAATCAGAACCACATCTTCTCAAAAATATCACCATTAGTGATTAGTTCTATTGACATGCTCTTAGGTATGTAAAAGTGGAGGTACTCACGACTAAAGCCATGTCTTCTCTTCAAAACAGCTTCGTCCTGTTTGGAAGAAAAGAAGAGGGAACTTGTGATCCACATGAATCCCACTTAAATCTTAAAAACTGACACATTGTACTCCACCTAAATCCCCTTTTATCCCGGCCTCTCTGCTCTCACACGGTACCTTGATTTTGGCTATATTTAGCACTTGCCAATCCTGGATGATTTATCAGGTGATTTAAGCTTGACAGCCTTTTGGTTTCATAATCATCAGGGTCACAGTGGGTGTCGGGGGGTAAAATTTTAAATATAGAGCAGATAAATCTGTAGTTAGTACAATGGTACATGCATATGGGTATACATACAGTATAATAAAGCAGGCAACCACTTGATGAAAGAGATTTGAACAAAATTTGAGCAGCTATTGCAGTTGTAATCAGTTATTTAGATAAAATTAGAAAAATAGTCTATTAAGCATTTATAAAAGGCTTTATTCTCATAATAGATTCATAAAGACCAACACCATCCATATATTTTTTTATAATGCCATGCTACATGTTGCTGAGTAGATACTTAAATCCAGAGCTCTGGTATCACGAGTGCTTGCATTTTTATGACTCTTGGTCTCAGCAGAATTGCCTCAAACCTTACCACTGTCAGTCCCATGATGCACCCACTGCACAAGATTTGAGCTATAATGATCTACTTTTAGATACCTCAAGATAAAAGAGAAACAAGGCAGCAAAACAGCCATACTTTCATTCTACTTCTTAAAACAACATCGGTGTCCTGAGGCAAAACTGCTGCCCAATTACAACAGAAGAAGTTATGGAATTGAACACAACCTGAAGCATCACCTGAGCGGAGGAGGCCGATTCCTACCTGAGGCAGATGTGAAGTAGCTGGCAGGGAGTCACAGGGGTCTGTGCGGAGAAGTGTGGATGGGACCTATGATTTGTAGCGTTGGGATTAGTGGCGTAACAGCAGATTACACCCAACAGACTTTTTTTTCTTTTCAATCAGCATAAAAGTGGCAGTGAGTGTGGAAAAAGGGGGGTGGACAGGGTAGTGGTGATGGTTTCTGGCCAATGGTGGAAGGGCTCCTGTGATGAAAGGCAGGCCAGGATGATGTAATGTTAAATTTACCCTTTAGTTCAGAGGTGATTTAAGGGGAAGAGGGATTTGATTGCATTCCAAGGAGACTTGAACGGAGTTAAAAGTGACCATTGTGACTGCTGAGTCCCCAGGATGAGCACACTCAGGTGAAAGGAGAAGTGGAGCCTCCATTTAAATGCAGACTGTTTCACATGTTTAGAACCGTACCTCTAAACATGTGAAACAGTCTGGTTCTGTTATTGTCACATCACTAACTAAACAACCAGCAATATTATCCTAAAGGCAATACTGAAGGAATTAATCTGACTTCAAATTCAAACGTTTTTAGAATTTTTTTAAGGACATTTGTTTCTTTAAATGGCAAAGTTATAGCAAATGAATAAATTCATGAAATTTATCACATTTCATGAAAGTTGTTGGGATCGAGCAGCAAGAAAAATTAAGCCAATGCAGAAGTGGCAGAAACTGCAGTTCCTCCAGTGGCCACTTGAGGCTGACTCCAAAAGCAAGTCAGTCCTTACAGACTCGTGTTAAAATGCCCACCTCTACAGCAGAAACTGACATGTTTTCAAGCCTGCTACAAAATACTGTCTGCTAATCTTCACCACTGTTCATTTCATTCACTGAACTGGACTGTCTCTACATTGTCTGTGTTGTTGTGTTTATGCTTCGGTGCCTTTTGAAGCATTTTAAAGGAATTATCTGACAAATAACATGGCTTGCCATGAGGTAGAGATCGTTTGAGAGGTTTGTGGAATTCTAATATTTAGTTTTATAGCAGACATATGGATCTGTGCAGTCACTCAGCTGAGCAGTAATAAACTAATTGATAAATTAGCATAAATATATAAATATGGCCACATTTGGCATCCAAAGCAAATGAGTAAGCTCATGGAGGCACCTTCCATCCTTTATACACAGTCTGTAGGTGGGATATGATGCTGAGAGCATACAATACACTGTATGAGCTGTTTTTGGTTTAAATTCTCATGGAAATTTTTGTCTCTCTCTGTCTCTCCCTCTATATGTATATATATCTTTGTCTATATATATAATATGGATTACGCTGAGAGGGGACCCAGAGGAACGTTAAGCAACTACGCCTTATTAGGCTTAAGGTCCAAAGGAATACAATTTCACCAAGCGAGGCAATCCCAAAACAGCACACACACACACACACACACAAAAAAAAAACTATGAGAAGAACTCACAGAGGACAAACGATGGGGCACAACAGACAAACCAATGAAGATGATGGGGAAGACAGCACTATATATACTCTGGGGACTAATTGGTGATCATGAAACATGAGGGAAACGAGACACAGGTGCACATAATCAGAACAGGTGAAGGACAATCAGACAGACAGGAAGTAAAAACAAGCTTAGCAAGATTGGAATAATAATGGGAAAAAAACCACTGAACTCTGGGACCATGACATGTATTTGGAAAAACACTTAATAATCTTTGAAAAAGTGCCCATATAAAAAGGTGATGCACTACAAACCCCCCTTAAACCTATGACACCTTAGAATGAGGGGTTTCAGCTATGGTGCTAATGACCTCAAACTTGTCTTATTTAAACGTCGGGGCGCGCCTTTTAATTGAACTGCGTGGTGTCATCATATCGAGACCTAAAGGGCTCTCGAAGGCTTTCAGACAAAAGATTTTAGATGCCCATGAGTCTGGCAAAGGATTAAAAAATATTTTAAATTCATCACTCCACTGTAATAAAAATCATCTACAAGAGATTTAAAATTCAAACAACAGGTGGTTTGATTTCTTATCGCAGCAATTTTAGCCATAAGAGCAGACCATCTGATGGACAAACAGTCTCCAAGAACCCCAGAATTTCATCAGAGGATCTGCAGGTAACTCTTACAACTGTTGGTGTCAAAGTACATGTGTTCGCTATCAGAGACGGCAAAGTTTGAGCCTCATGTGAGGTGTGCCAAGGAAAAGTCTTTGCTGTCCAAAAAGAACACAGTTTGCCACTGAACATAGTGTACGTGCAAAGACCAGTCCTTTGGGAATAATGTGCTGTAGAGATACTAATGCATGGCAGTGGAAATGTTATGTCTCCAGTTGTTTCAGTGCCTCAGTCATTGATTTATATCAAATAGTGCTTAAAGGTAATGGGAGGCCATCTGTCTTAAATTCGAAGCAGAAGTGGACTTGGAACAGGATAATGATCTCGAGCACACTAGAAAATCCACCATGGAATGGCTCAGAAAGCAGAAATGGAATGGGCTACTCAAAGCCCAGACCTGAAAACCACTGAAATGTTCTGGGTAGATTTGAAACCTCATGCAGCTAAGGGAATTTTACATAGAAGAGTGGTTAAAAATATGAGGAAGCTGATGCAAAGACTGCTGGACAATTTTACAGAACATTATTGTATTTCTTAGCTGTAGGAACATTTCAAAAAGTTTCATATGTTTGATCATCTATTCAATGTTTACTTTTTTACATGACTCTACTTTGGTCTTTAGCTGCCATTAGACTTGGTGCTGAGTCTATACATGCTCATTTCTGCAACAGGACATTTAAGGAAATCTTATTCTGCTTCAACTGGAATACTATCAAAAGTAAAGCAAAAAACATTATCAAGGAAAAGGGAAAAAATAAAGTAACAGAAAAAAGCAAAAATTACAAAAACTGTCAGACCAGTTTTCTGCAGCTAAGATAATAAGGTTCAAAATATACTTACATTTTCATGCATATCTAGAGACACACACAGATTTGGATGTAGACTTATGTACTGTCATATAAGACCTTAAACCTTTCTCTGTGATCTGATTAGTTCTTACACACAGAGCTGTGCATCTAACAGTCACTTTATTCATTTTGCTGTGGAGGGGTGTGTTTGGGTTACTGTGAATTACAATGTTAGCACTGTGGGTAAGTTGTATGTACAAGTATAAAACATGGGGTAATGATGGAATGGGAATGCAGAGTGAAGCATGATTCGGGCTCAAGTCTGCAAAGGGAAAATTCTTGGAGCTATAAGCATTTTGTGATTTAATTTCTCGGCTGAGAAAGATTAATCTTGTGCTTTAGGTAAACAGAATGACCCCGATCGTGTTAACGTCATTGACAAACGTTTTTCTGCTGATGTTATGACGAAGGTGCAGGCGGCCAACCAACTAGTAATCAGCTAATTCAGGCCTGATCTGCTAAATAAAGAGATTTGTGGAGCAAAATTAGATGGATTGAGCAAACAATGCTATGCTCTGTTCTCCCCTTGTTGCCTGAGCTATAGGGCCAAGTCCAGCCTTTCGATGTGTGTGTGTGTTCATGTGTTTGAGTAAGAACAAAGATGCTCAAGCAATAAAGCTATTTACAGAAGCATGAGGTGTAAAACATATGTACAGCTCCACCTGCAGCTTGCTGCACTGCATCAAGTTTTGCAGCACTTTAATTAATTCAGACAAATCATTGTTTGAAAGTATGGTTCTTTTTGTATGGTTTAATATCCTCTAAAAACAGGTTTTTGCCAAGTTAAATGAGGATACTGGGCCAGCTTACTGAAGGGATTTTGTAACCTATTTGGCCATGGTGCCATCAGATTGTTTCAAATACTGATCCTGTATTTGTGACACGTACTAGTAGGTCTTGATGATCCCCAAATTATTTCCCAACACTAAGAGTGATTTCATGAGTAATGCTACTGCTGCTAACACTTCTGTTAACTAAAATTAGAAACACAACCAGAACCGATACTGCGTGCTTAGGAAACCAAACTGACTTAGATGAATGTTAGAAAGCACTTAAGCATAAAAAAAGTGCTCGTATGAATGGGTGAATGAGGCATGTTGTATAAAGTGCTTTGTGTGCTCCAGGAGAGTAGAAAAGCACTATATAGGAATCAGTCCATTTACTATTTGTCGAGTCCTCCTTACAGCTTTCCCCTCACAAACACAAAACATACAGCGGTGAATTGAAATTAAACCAAAATTCATAAAATGAGG
Organism: Heterochromis multidens; assembly: GCA_015108495.1. Lineage (NCBI taxonomy): Eukaryota > Metazoa > Chordata > Actinopteri > Cichliformes > Cichlidae > Heterochromis > Heterochromis multidens. Next base: position 22,747 of record VUQS01009902.1, read on the forward strand.
TCAAACAACGAGAAATGTTAACATGATGTCGTTTTATTAGGACATTGAGGAGCAGCTAACAATGTGAGGTGATCAAATACTACTGTCACAATAACCCCAACCCTGCCAACGTCAGTCAACAGGACCAACATCAGCTGATACCAATATTCGTGCATTTTAAAGTGTTTGTTTTTGAGGCAGTAATAAACATTTTAAAAGCGGTCACTCATCTTGTGTTTTCAAAAATAGCTACATTTATGTCTCACATTTTCCAGTTAACAGTATAACTTTTCAAGTAAGAGCAGATACTTGTTAAAGAACTGCAAACTCTGTACATCACACGTTATTCAACCATCAAATGTAAGAGCACCAACTCTTACTTTATAAATATACTCAAGTCTGGAACGACTAATTTAATCTGCAGGCAAACATCTGAACATGTTTAACGCAATAAGTTAGAAAGTGTTTTTATTCCACATTTTAAAGTTTTTTTCTCTCCAAAGTCATTCAGCACACCTTCAATTTAACAGTACTTTTCATCCAGATTGGACTTTTATTAACTTATTACATCAAGCTTTCTGAACCTGCTCTGATAACTGCGTACATCATCACACAAAAGAAACCTGTTGAGGTATTTCCCACTGAATGTGCCACCATTACTATTCTCTCATTGGCTATCAGCAATGACATCATCCGGCCAGTACTCGTCCTGCATGTAGTGCTTTGATGAGGCGAAGCTTGGCTCGAGTGGAGCGTCGTCATCTCTCAGCTTGTTCTGCACCTCCTGCTCCCACTCGCCCTCCACCAGCTTGTAGAGGTCGAGCGCGGCCTGAGCGTCTTCCACTGAACAGTGACCTCGTTTCCCAACCTGGGCAAAAGATCCGCAGGGTTAACTACAAATCAAATTATAGTCAAGAACAGGGCTACAAAACACCGACTCTACTACAGTTATATGTGCAGATTATTAAATCTATTACCTAGTCTCAGATACCACTGGAAAATAATGAATCTCAGTGAAGAAATATGGAAGCTGTAGTAACCTGGAATTCACAATTTTCCGATCACTCAAGTCTACAAGTGTTTTAAATGCTTCCTTTACAGCGGGGGGCAGAAAAGTCTTTAAACCTGTCTAAGATATTCTGGAGATGCCATTATGAAGTTTTCAAATATCATATAGGGAATGATGTGAGAACAACCAAATTAAACTGGGCCGACTTCTACCAAAAACACTGGTTTCCATATCACCAGTATGTATGTATGTACATCTGAATATGCTCCTGACTCTCACCTGTATCCTCCTGTTCAGCAGCTTATTCGCCAACGTTCTGAGGGAGGGGCAGCATTTACTGGGGAAACTGGCTAACCGGGTGAGGAGGCGCGTCGTACTTGTGTCCCTGACCATGTGACATGGATGGAGCATTTCCAGTGCCTCAAAGTCATTATAGATGGAGTGGCCCACAACCACTTTGCCTTCAAGTATACTGAGGATCTACAGGAGAGAGAGAGAAGCCATGTAAGTGCACAAGAAAGAGGATATAATTTACTTCACATTTAAATATCTTTTGTTGGAAACTGTGTGAATGAAGGCTGTAAACTCAGCATCATCATCATCATCATCATGAAGTCCAGTGACAAGTCTCACTTATTCAAGACAGGTAAGCACATTTACAAGTCGCTTACATGTTTGATTTATGTTTGGCATAACGATGTCAAAATGCTGCATTTTAGAGGTGCCATATAACTGGCAACCATCCAGGGCTGAAAACTGAAGCTGATGTGGAAGTGCTCAAAACTGCTGCTCCTCTACTGCCAACTTGCGGTTGGCTTCAATGATGAGTGTATCCCCATGGAGTCACCATGTTAAAATACACAAATAAAGAGCATGTTTGCAGCCTGGTACAAAAAAAAAAAAAAATTTGTTTTGGCCTCTATGGATATGGATAGCTCTAGCCGTTTGCCTCACCTCTGCTAATTTGAGTCACTGAACAGGACTTTTTGCCTTTGGAAGCACTTTTAATTCAATTATCTGAGAAATAACATGCCCTGCTGTGTGATACAGCCTTTCCAAGAAGAGGTTTGGGGAAGAAATTCTAGTATTTTTATTAATTTTTTTAAACCCTTTCATCCAGCAAGTGAAACCTTTCAGATTAAGAATGTGTTGTGTGATGATATCCTGAGCCCAGGACACCATCAACAAGGATATGAACCTTTAAAATGTCAAATGACTGCATCCATCTTTCACACAGTCTGTGGTGTGCAGACTAAGAGCTGCATCTGGCTGCTTACACCTACATCCAAACTTAGGAAAAAAAAAACAAAAAAAAACAAAACACAAAATGCCCCAAAAATAAGGATGGTAATCTATAAAAGCTGAGGCATTTCTTATGTTTTCCTTTACCGATAAAACTTTACATTAATTAAAGTCGTAGAAAGCTGCCCTGCATTTTTCTTAACTCAGGGTGAACATACCCAGAGTTGATTGAACTAAGTCTGATCAGCTGTCCTGGGACAGAAAACTCAGAGTTGCCGATCTCAGAGTTAATCAACTCAGAGTTTGTTGAACCTGTTTCCTGGAATAGGGCCCAGGTTAAATCATTTATTATCACTGCCTATAGAGACTCTTGAATTGCCGAGCCAGACGTACCTCTTCTCTGGCTTGATCGAAGGGTGTGGCGTTGAGGAGATGCCGCCTTTGGATGCCACTCCAGCGAGTCCTGTAGTCTGTGACAGGCTGACATGGTTTCACATATTTATCATATAGCACGTTGCCATGATAGTCCAGGATGCTGCAGCGGGCCAGCTCGCTGCAATGTCCGCCAGGCCCCGTCCCCACCATCTCACAGTCCAACGCCACCACTGTGGTCGGGCAAGAGCTGAGGCACGGCGAGCTTCGACCACTGGCTGGAGGACTAGCTTCAGAGGAGAAGCCACTGTCCACCTCCCAGCGGTCTCCGAGGGCTGTGATCAGAGAGTGGTGGTCAGCCGTTTTAGGCACTGACGTACATTTGGATAAATCAGTGCGTTCAGAGTTCAAAGTGCTTTGATTTTCCTGGTCTGGAACGCTCATTTTACATTTTTTGATCAGTTTGTCTCCATCAAGTGATTCGTGGTGTGCGTCTGTTCTTTTCATCTTCATGTTGGCAATGATCCTCTTCTCCTGACGCCTCTTCCTGGCTCTTGCATTCTCCATGGCACAGAGCAGCATAGATTTTTTACACAAATATCGATAGTTACTAAGAAGCCCCCGTGAGGAGGCTTTTTTCCTTTTTGATGACTCCGCCATTATTAAGTAATGGAACTGGACTCACAGACATGTCTGAGGAAATAAAACACAAAAGTCAGGAAGGTTATCAGTTACTTAAAATTTTATATTGAAAATGTAGCTCCTCATGAACTGCAGGTTATTAAGATGATATGAACATGATTAATAAATTAATTAATGGACTGTTCCTGCACAAAAGCATGTTTGGTGCACATATGGATGTGACTGACAAGTGAGTATATCCTGGCTAACCGGGGAATACACCGGGCGCTGTGCGATGCCTGGCGAACAGCACTGCAGGTCGTGCACCGCCACAGCTGTGCTGAAGACACAAGTGTACCATCATGTCGGTGTTTACCACCGTTTTAATGATATATCAGTGCAGAAGCTCAGAGATTCACAGATGACACAAAGAGATGTTGCAACAGTTTGAAAAAAATTTGACTTTGTGGGAAAAAATCTGAACTCCTCGTCAATTTCTTTGCTTCCAGTTTTGACTTCTTCTCTTTCTATATCAGCGCTGATGTGGCGGCATTGTCTGAGTGGCGACACCTATCGTTCAGGAGAATACTGCAGCGGCTACCTGTACCTAACAGCGAGCATAAATGGCTGCGGCTGTGTGATGATGTTACCGGCAGCGCGCAAGGCGACCAGTGCAGCAGGTATACTGGTGCTTTAACGGTGTGTTTCCCGTGCAGTTTACTTCCATCCTTTGATCGGCTGCCCTCCTTATCGGTTTGTTACACAGCATTAATAGAGCCAGCGATATGCGGCGGCTCTGGTGGAATCGCGAGCATTACCTTAAGTGGATGTGTTCGCTTCTGGCAGCTGCATCAGACTCAGAATGTGACACAGCACACCCAGTAATCCCAACTCTAACACTAACAACACTCCAACTGTAACCAGAATTTACAAAATAAACTTCAACTTTAATCCGATATGACCTGAAACTAACGTCTTAGCCATAAAGTCATCAGGAAAAGCGTTTAGTGAGGTCATGCAGCGAGGCTGCCTAGGACGGTTCTCCCTCTACACAACTGCAAGTCTTTCTGCAAATACAAAGGCGACCCCCTGCTGGCCACTAAAGAAAAATAATGGTTTGGAAACGGTGGCACTAAGAAAAAGACAGGAGGCGGCGCTGGAGGTGGCAGAGTTGAAGACACTAAGATTTAATACATCAGAAGGACAGCTCCAAGTTGAGTGGTTTGGAGACAAAGTTAGAGAGTCCAGGCTGAGATGGTTTGGACATGTGCAGAGGAGGGAGTGGGGAAAGATTTGTGGATGAAGGAGGACATGCCGGGGGTTGGGGTGATAGAAGAGGATGCTAGGGATAGGGTGAGATGGAGGGAGATGTGGTGACTCCTAAAGGGAGCAGCTGAAAGAAGAACGAATGACTAAATTAATAAACAAGTGCAAATTTAAGGCACTTTCAACACTCGCTTCACTTCAGACCCAGAAGCTGCATCCATCTTCTATATACAGTCTATTACAGTTCATGAGGTTTTACATGAATTATTGATGTTTTTAGGATTTGAAGAACACCCACCCTCACCTGACTCACCTGACTTATTACACTATGAAAAACAAATATATACAGACACACAGGTGCCTTTGAGTGCCACATACCTGACAGCAAAAAGTATTACACAGAGGTGGAGCCTTTAAGCTGCATAAATGTGAGGGTCACGTTTTTAAGTCAAAGTTTGAAAACACACCAAACTCCTTTTAAAACTCCAGCAGTTTCTTTTTTCTTTGATAGTCTTCATGATTTAAACTATCCAGCAAACATCACGGGCTGTACACACAGACCACCCGAAACACGAAACATCATCTGATCTTCAGGACATATCGAGGCCTTGTTCTATTAAAAAACTATTTGTAATCAGGCCGAATCAAACACTGGCCCCTAACACTTCAGAAAACAGACGCTCGTGTATCAGTTTGTGACTACGTTCCGCTGGAAATCCCATGTTTTTAAACAGTTCCGCGTCTTTGCGCGGTTAAAAACCGGCTGACACACAAGTCCACAGATGAACGACTTCTTTCTGAAGGTTGACAAACCTGAGAAGAGAAATTTGAGTTTTAAAAAAACGAGTAGAAACGTTGCTCTTTACCTTCAGAAGCAGCACGTGTAGAGTCTGAACATGCCTGGACAAGTCTTCTCTACGATACATGCTCTTCTTCCTTTATTTTCTCACACCAAGTACTGCCATATGCCTGCAGAGTCGCCGCCTATTGGCTGGGTGCGGAAACTGTGATTAATTACATATTTTTGGAAAGCCGAGTTCAGTTTCATTAGTCACACCCAGGCCTGATTACTGCCAGACCTGTTTAATCAAGAAATCACTTAAATAGGCAAAGTGAAGTAGGCTAAAAGATCTAAAAGAGCAACACATCATGCCACGAGCTGAAACAAACTCAGGAACAACTGAGAAACAAAGTCATTGACATCTATCAGTCTGGAAATGGTTACAAAGCAATTTCTAAGGCTTTATGACTCCCGTGAACCACAGTCAGAGCCATTATCCACAAATGGAGAAAACCTGGAACAGTGGTGAACCTTCCCAGGAGCAACCGGCCTACCAAAATTACTCCAAGAGCCCCACCACAGGATCCTGCAGTCGGCTGAGACTGAAGAAGTCACTTGGATAAGTTGACGAAACGTTTCTCCCACTAAAAAACGCCACGTCCAGATGAACAGATTCAGCTTTTTGGGATTCTTTTACCTGGATTATTGAGCATGCATCAAGAGATACTCCAAGAGCGCATCAACGACTCATCCAGGAGGTCACAAAAGAACCAGAACATCTGAAGAACTGCAGGCCTCACTTGGCTCAGTTAAGGTCAGAGTTCATGACTGAACAATAAGAAAGAGACTGGGTGAAAATGGATTGGATCTGGGGCTGCTTTGCTGCTTCAGGACTAGGATGACTTGCTGTAATTGATGGAACCATGAATTCTGCTCTCTACCAGAAAATCCTGAAGGAGAATGTCCGGCCATCAGTTCCTGTCCTGAAGCTCAACCTTTGAATGGCTCAAAAAAATAAAAACAAAATGAAGGTTTTGGAGTGGCCTAGTCAAAGTCCAGACTTAAATCCAATTGAGATGCTTTGGCATGACCTTTAACAGAGTATGAGATTTAGAGTCTGATTGGTGGTATCAGAAGCTGGTTTGGAAATTTTAACCATCAAATGTAAAACTCAAATTTTTAATTAGATTATGATGACAGGAAAAAAAAAAATCATAGAAACACCACTCCTGACTCACCAGTATATTTTTGTACAGTCTGTTTGACAGGCTAACAGGATTTTATCTGAACCCTTGTGTGTCGTTCTCTAACTGATAGGAGGTGCATGTTCCCCTTATGCAATTATAACCACTCAATATCCGTTTGTTCCTCTGTCAGTTAAACTGATAAATGAAAAGCTCATGACTGAATGACAGAAGTGGTTAACTGTTTATTAGTATTTATTCTAAGGTCTGTGTCCCCCTTGAGGGTTTTTCTTGATTTGTACCGTCTGATTTTTGATGCAGCATTTGCCTGATGCAGGATGATTTTCTCCTATGGGAGACAAAGTGAGCTTGTCTTTTCCTGTATATTATATACAGTCAGTAATTTAGATGGTGGCCAAAGAGTCAAAGAAGTTATGAGACTTTAGAATTAGCTACCTGTAATGCAGCCTGATTAAGAGGTGTGGCCATGTCCCAGTCACATGAATAAGTCTAATGAATAGGTAAAGGGTTCAACAATATTTTCCAATTAAAATAATCCCACAGTGAGCATCAAGAACAAGAACAGTTTGAGCTGGTATATAAAACACTTCAGTTCATTTTGGTTTTGTGGGCCTTTTATTTCACAATCCTTCCAAATGTACAAAA
>VUQS01009906.1:4901-24927 GCA_015108495.1 Heterochromis multidens
TGTTGGTGTGTGGTCACCGTGTGCTTCACACTTGTCAGTATGTTCGTCCCCTCAGATGTCTTCCAGATACAGTATGTCCCATTGAAATTACACATCTACACACAACCCACACACACATTTGTACTTCTATCTTTGTGATGCTACATTCCCTCACCCCTAACCTTAAACGTCACGTTAACCCTAACTCCGAACCTTCAAATAAACCTTTCAATATGAGGACCTGCAAATATGTCCTCACTCCGTGCAGATGTCCTTATTCACAAGGTATAAAACCTAAACTGGTCCTTACAAAGATAGACTTACATCTTCATACACACATAAAACTCATCAGGTTTAAAATGTTAGAAGTTATAAATGAGTCTTAAAGGTCATCAAATGGAAAAGACTGAAGCGATAAATGAATAAAAAAAGTGAATGAGCTGACACAGCAGTGAGAGTCGGATATCACACTGAAAAAATATTTCATAAGTGGGTTAAACTCTCTGTAAGTGAGAGATTGCATGCTTTTCTTGGAGAGAAATTACTCGTCTAAACAAGTTTGTCTTTGCAGTTTGGCATCCTCATATGAGCATATGTTTTATTTCATGTAAACGCACCACAAAGCCATAAACAACAGGAAAACAAGAACCGTCACAGTTTGATTTAGCTGGTAAATGCAGCCGGGGATCTTTGTGAAGCACCAGCAGTGGATGCTGAAATTACTTCCCTGCCCTGTTAGGTGCATCCGGGCCAGATTGCATTTAAAGTCCTTTTAAAGTATGAATGCTGTTATTATCACTGCTACTGTATGAAAACTTTTCTCATTCCACCTCTGGTGTTTTTGATGCTTTCAGTTGAAGTCCAACTGAGGTTTATTTGCATAATTTTATTTGTAGCTCTGAAAATCACTTGTCTTCATGAAAAAACTGAAACCAAAAGGTATTATTTGTTTCAGGATGGCTTTGCTGTCTCCTGGGACATGGGACCTCCTCTCCATGGGAGAGAGTCTAGGAAAGCCAGATAAAATAGAAAGGCCTAATTTATAGGGCACATGTCCAAGTTAGTTCTCTAGCGCATCAGCTCCTGATGCCCCCTGATGCTGGAGGCACAGTTTGCCTAAAAGGCTTTCTGCCAGACGGGCTTGGTAAGATATGCGGTGCATTTTTGAAAGGGTGCATTTTAACCCAAACCTGTGACCTAAAACAAATCAAACTGCAACTTCTAAACTGGAAATATATAGAGAAAAGAAAAATTTATCTGAAGGCAAACTGGAGGACAGAAAACACAAAGGTTTGTGTTCAGCCATTGAGATAATGGTTGTTTATCCACTTCTGTTTGCCAGCAGCAGCCAATCAAAAGAAATCAGGACTATAGAAAGGGTGGCCTTAAAGGGAGAAGAGCTACAGCAGCTTGTTTCAGACAGAGGATAAACTGAAGGGCTGGATCAGGGCCCAGTATAAAACAAATAAGGATCATTCTGAACTATAAATCATGCAAAGCTACTCTAGTAGAGTTCAAGTGTAAAAATATGAAGCTGGAAATTAATAGCTTAATAGTCTGTCTTTAATGAAAGTGTTTTCAAATTGCTTTCTTTTTGATGAATTGTTTGTTTTTTAAACTCTGGTTATCTTCCCTCCTCATTGCTGGTCAGTGCACAGCTGCTTCAAAGAGCTTTTGAATGTGGCCTTTTGGGGGTTTAACTTTGGCCGTTACTCTTCAAGACCTCAGCTAACAAACCGCTCTCAATTTTCTGCTGCATGTCACGGAGCTGAGTCTGCCAGCTGATCAAAGACACATCACACCAATACTTTATAAAATTTTGTTAAATTAAAAAAAACTTTTATTTTTTAAAATCTCAAACATGAATCAGTTCACATAATTTCAGTCAAACTTTACAAGAAAATAAATATTAAATATTCATTTGTAATTTCCAAGGCTGTAGATCCCAAGAATCCAGCTCATTTGTTTTAAAGATGTCTATATTTGTCAGGATAGAGTTAATATTTAAGGCTTGTAAATGATAAGGTTATCAGTCAGTTATTGTGGCATCTGGCTGATTGTGGGTTTTATTTATTTTTTTAGGTTTTCATTGCTGGATTTCAAATTCTCTCCTGACCTACGGATCTAGTTTTTGTTTCTCATAAAATATGTCTTAAGAACTTGTAATTTATTTCATCTAAATTATGTGCGAATGTCACATCAGTGCAATCATTTGCATGCATGTCAGACAAAACAAACACAACCAGAGTAAAAAGAATTTCGAATGAGCAAAATTCACACAGAATAGGCTGCTGACTGACTATGAATCCAACATCATAGTAAACCACCATGATTTGTTTCTGTTGATACACACAGAACAGAACGTGCAGGGTACAGCTAACCTAATAACAAAGTTAAATCATTTTATACTTGAGAGCAGAAACACCTGGATAATATGTGAAAGTTTAACATCATTACAGGCTGGAGGTAGGGACAAATGAAAGCTTGATGGTTCGGATGAGTGTGCTGATACCCTGCCCGTCTGTCTGTTCTGTTCACATCAGCCTCATTTTGTCAGCAGAGATGAAATGATGAATAAAATACCTTTTGGTTTGTTGTTAATGTATTGAAAGTGTTTTCTTTTCTCACTGGAAATGAATGTAGAGCTTTGTTGTTGAAAATGTTTCAGGTTGGATCAGTGTTTCCTGCTGCTCACGTGAAAAACTGCTTTAAGATCAGAGGATAAAGAAAATCCAGAAAAATATCACGCAGTTTGAGAGAAGGCAACTTTTTTTGTTTGTTTGTTTGTTTTTTTAAGCGGAGGGAAACACTGATGCAGATTTTCTGATGCCATTCAGACACTTCAGACTTTGACATGTTGCATCTTGTACACCAAAACCACTCAGTAGTATGCAGTAATACGAAGTCTATGAAGATTGTAGAAGGGTGTGTTCAGGGATTAATGTTGCTGATGATGGTGATGATGATGTCCATGGTAGCAATGGAACTTTATGCAACTTTTTCTTTGCACTAGGGACGTTGGCCTGTTGCAGGGCTGAGGGCTGGTGTTCAGTGGTGTTGGGACTCCAGCAAAGGGATGTCAGATCCAGGCAAGTTAAAAGTTATCAAAATGGGAAGAATAAAGTATTATCAGTGGCCTTTTCAGGTTCAGTCAGATGCAGTTTGGCTTTGAGAAGGGCATGAAATGAACTTATTTTTTGTCTCCATGGTGTGCACAGTTAGTGTAAAGCCCATGAAGATTAACAAGTCAGGAAGTTTATGCAAGAGCTAAAACCTTTAACTGAATAAACTGCTTAATAATCAGTTCATTGTTTAGGTGAGTGGTTCTTAAACGTTCTCCGCAGAACCTTTTGTAGAAAAACATTTTAAAAGCACCCACATAAACACACTTTAAGACACTACTTTTGTTATGTTTCCATATTAATTACAGTCAGTGTTTTTTAAAAGAAATAGTATAAGTTCAGTGACTTTACTGCAACAGCTCAAACTGGAAGAAGGCACTGAAGTCTTGGCTTCATGCTGTCAGAAGCTAATATTTGGAGACATACAACACTCTGTGGTATGTATTTATTAAAATAGACTGTATATAACAGATGGACGTAGCCACAGTGATGTCACCCACTGGTGAATGAAGTTCTGATGTGAAGCCTGAAGAATTTTAGCTTCATGAAACCAGACATCACAAGAGGGGCGTGGATCTGACTGTGAAACCAAGAGACACTGCATGCTCATTGGCTAACACATACCCTGCTTTATCCCCCTTTCTGACTCTAATAATGACCATAATTTACAAAAAAAACCATAATGTTGTATTAAATAAAAGTTAAAACTAGTGATCGAGTTATCAGGAAAGTGTTTAGTCATCGACTTCCATACAATTACACTGGTTTTTGCAACCACAGGAGTCGCCCTCTGCTGGCCATCAGCAAGAGTGCAGGTTTAAGACACCTCTACACTGGCTTCACTTGTCAAACCCACAAGCTATGTCCATCTTTTATAGCCTCTTTCTTTCTTTCTTTCTTTCTTTCTTTATATTAATATTCATGGTCTGCTTTATGTGTACCCATCAGTGATTTTACAAACTGAAGGGTGCATCATCTTTTTTTAGCTGCACCGCCCTGTTATAACTGTAGGTCCCCCAGTTTGGGAACCTCTGGTTTAAGTCTATATAACCAAAAACTCCCATGATGCTCTAGTTCCAGTTTCTTAAATGTTAAGATTTGCTGTTTTTATTATACCATAAACTGAATATCTATTATGTTGCAGAAAGTCTGTCAAAGTAAACATGATGATAAGGATGATTACTTATTTGCTCATCTTTTACCAACCAAATAATTCATCGTCTTAAGGTTGAAAATCACCACTAGTTTTATTGTTCATTCTGTCTACGTAGAGGCTGTTTTAAAATGTCTTCTCTGAAAGGAGAATACAAGATGCTCTGTTTCCATGTCAGGAGTGGTGAAAAGTTGCATCTAGTGCACACACACTGCCTGAATTATAAATCGTAAGAAAATACATAGATATTAAGTAGGGCTCATACACTGAAGTAAAATGTTATTTTCTCAGACACAGCTTTTGTTAAACTAATTCTGAGGACAATCAGGGCTGCTAAATTCAGTGCATGTTCAGGTGGGATGAGAGGTTGATTTTATTGATATTTTTTAGGGTTACTCTTTATAAATTCCTAGTTTTATCATTATCAACGGGCCATGGAGATATTACTAGTACTAGTGAATAATGTTATGCTAACATTTGCAGTTGAATTGGTTTTATCCATTGTTTTGTGTTGTGGACTTTATGAAGTCTTCTTAAAAGTATGTGTAGAGATTCATTTGTAAACACAAGTCTTCAGTCTACTGCACAAGATTACAGATTAAAATGCACAATATTTTTATATCCAGTAACATTAAATCTAATAAAAGTCATACGTTTCTCTTTCATCCACCATTTTACAGTTAGTCATTTATATAACTTTACAGCATCAGGATTAGTCAACACATGCAGGTAACATCATCCGTTTTTTAGAGAAATTCATTACGAACACCAAATAATCTTTGTGAACCATTTGAAGCATTTTATATCTGATTTTATTTATTTATTTATTCAGTTTGGTGCTGTTGACCACTTTAGGATGATTTAGGCAACTTTATTTTACTTTAAAATGCCCCATGCAGATTCATGCAAAGTTATTTTAGTATTGATGCGGTGACATTTTTATCACCAGCCAAATCTTAACAAATAAATACTGACTATAAATTGGTGTTTTAGCTGATCTGCTGCCACAGCGTCTTCCCTCCCAGGAGCCCCAAGCACCACTGTCTATCTGCCCTCAGCCTGTCTGTCTCTCTGTATGCCTGCCTGCAGCAGCCTGAAAATGTACAAATATATTTGCTCAGAAGTATTTTCTGTAAAAACAAACATGAAAATAATTTATTCATGGTGACACTGGGAAAACCGCCCCTTGTCTTTTGCTATGTTGAACCTTTCTGAGTCTGTGTTGAAGTGCGACTGTTTGTGCCACAAGCCGAGTTGAAAATGATCCACACCTCCTCCTCCACACAAACAGATCAGGACAACGAGGTTGCATGAATGACATAGTCTCTATTACAGTACCGCTGTGCATGTCTTGAAGTCCCATCTCTCCACTATACGATCACTGTAACATACAGGGGCGACACAAACTACCAACATGGAAAAAAGGTGAATGAATGAACCAATAATGTATAAAATGATCAGAACCAACTGCAAATCATTGACTCTGTACAGTTGTTTCTTTGAATATAAAGTACAGATTGTGATATTGAAAGATAATGTTTGTGTGTGTTTTTGTGAGTTATTTAAGCAGGTCTGGGATCTCTTATTTTATTTCCACTGTGATTGATGGTCAGGATCATTTGTGGGTTTTCCCTGTTCCACCACATCCCAAAGGTGCTCAGTTTGATTGCGATCTGGTGACTATAAACACCATTTGACTATAGTGAACTCATTGTCATGTTCAAGAAACCATCTTCTGATGGCTGCTTCCAGCAGGATAACCCACCATGTCACGAAGCTCAAATCATCTCAAACTGGTACACTGTAGTTATAAAAGGATGGACATGGTCAGCAGCAAAACTCAGGTAGGCTGTGGCATTTAAATGATGCTTAGTTGGTACTAAGTAGCCCAAAGTGTGCCAAGAAAATATCCCCAAATTCTGACCCTACCATTCAAATGTTGCAGGAGAAATCAAGATTCATCAGACCAGACAAAGTTTTTCCAATCTTAGTTTGGTGAGCCCTTGTAGCCTCAGTTTCGTGTTCTGAGCTGAGAGAAATGGGCCCAGTGTGGTCTTCTGCTGCTGTAGCCCATCTGCTTCAAGGTTCCAGGTGTTGTTCAGATGCTCTTCTGCATACCTTGCTTGTAACAAGTGGTTATTTTAGTTACAGTTGTCTTCCTATTAGCTCAAAACAGTCTGGCCATTTCCCTCTGATCTCTGATATCAACGAGCCATTTTCACCCAGAGAACTGCTGCTCACTGGATATTTTCTCTTTTTTAGACCATTCTCTTTAAACTCTAGAGATGGTAGTGTGGAAAAATCCCAGAAATACTCAGACCAGCTCTTCTGAGTTTTTGAGGATATGCTGAACTGTAGGTAACTGTTTCTGTTAGCCTCTTAGCTGCTGTTCGCTGGCATTAGTGAAACTTTCTTTGAAGTGAATATAACTTTGCTGGACTCTGACGCTTAGTCAAACTCTCATATGATGTGAGAATAATTAACTGTTTATCAGAGGGAAACTGAGTTTTGTTTGGACGTTCAAGCCTAACATTAGATGGCATAATGTTAGCTTATAACCAGCTGTTATTATTTAGCCAGCTCTTGTCCAGAGAAGGGAGGGTTGCATGTCCCATCTGCTATTTAATAGAAAAGAAGGATAATGTACTCATAAATACAGTGCATCCAGAAAGTATTCACAGCGCTTCACTTGTTCCACATTTTGTCCTGTTACAGCCTTATTCTAAAGTGGGTTAAATTCATTTTTCACCTCAAGATTCTACACACAATAAATACCCCATAATGACAAAGTGAGAAACGTTTGCTTGAAATTCTTGCAAATTTATTAAACACAAAAAACTAAAATATAACATGTACATAACTATTCACAGCGTTTGCCATGATATTCAAAATTGAGATCAGGTGCCTCCTGTTTCAACTGATCATCTGTCAGATGATTCTACAACTTGATTGGAGTCCACCTGTGGTAAATTCAGTTGATTGGACATGATTTGGAAACCTTCCAGAAGGACAACCATTTCTGCAGCACTCCACCAATCAGGCCTGTATGGTAGAGTGGCCAGATGGAAACCACTCTTCAGTAAAAGGCACATGACAGCCCACCTGAAGTTTGCCAAAAGGCACCTGAAGGACTCTCAGACCATGAGAAACAAAATTCTCTGGTCTGATGAAATAAAGATTGAACTCTTTGGCCTGAAGGCCAAGCGTCATGTCTGGAGGAAACCAGGCACTGCTCATCACCTGACCAATACCATCCCTACAGTGAAGCATGGTGGTGGCAGCATCATGCTGTGGGGATGTTTTTCAGCAGCAGGAACTGGGAGACTAGTCAGAGTCGAGGGAAAGATGAATGCAGCAATGTCCAGAGACATCCTTGATGATAACATGATAACCTGGTCCAGAGTGCTCTGGATCTCAGACTGGGGCGAAGGTTCATCTGCCAACAGGACAGCGACCCTAAGCACACAGCCAAGATAACAAAGGAGTGGCTTCAGGACCACTCTGTGAATGTCCTTGAGTGGCCCAGCCAGAGCCCAAACTTGAACCCGATTGAACATCTCTGGAAAGATCTGAAAATGTCTGTGCACCGACGCTCCCCATCCAACCTGATGGAGGTTGGATGAGGAGGTTCTGCAAAGAAGAAATGGGAGAAACTGCCCAAAAATAGGTGTGCCAAGCTTGTAGCATCATACTCAAAAAGACTTGAGGCTGTAATTGCTGCCAAAGGTGCTTCAACAAAGTACTGAGCAAAGGCTGTGAATACTTATGTACATGTTATATTCATGTTTTTTATTTTTAATAAATTTTCAAGAATTTCAAGCAAACTTTTTTCACTTTGTCATTATGGGGTATTTATTGTGTGAAAAATTTTGAGGTGAAAAATGAATTTAATCCATTTTGGAATAAGGCTGTAACATGACAAAATGTGGAACAAGTGAAGCGCTGTGAATACTTTCCGGATGCACTGTGTGTGTGTGTGTGTGTGTGTGTGAAGGGATCTTAAAAGTGTACAAACACAAACATGAGTACTAACGCAGCCCCATCAAAATAAAAGTCGTTTTTTGGTGCACTCGAGAACCGGAAACTTCAGATTATCCTTTAGCCACTTTAGAAATGGGGTCTTTGCTATTCTCGAAAAAACATAGTTATTTATTAAAATTTCAAAGGTTAATTATAATTATTATTATTATTTATGTTGAATTTTATTGTAAGAGGTGTCTGCAGCTTTTATGTACAGAAGCGTAATGCAGTCACCTGACAAAAAAAACAAAGTCCGGTTATTCTAAATTAATGAAATCATTATCTCGGAAATTCCGTGAAAACCTTTCTCACAAAAAAAAGGAATTAACGAGCTACATTTTTTTTTTTTTTTTTTTTTAAATTCTAATTTATGAAGTAAGTAGATCAGATGGATGCGGCCGGTGTTGTGCCAAAAAGTGATTTCCGGTGTTTCTGTGTTTTTATGTCTAATATCTTTGCTTATATTGATAAATAGTATACAGTCTACAAGATTTAAGAAGGAGTTTTATATAAAATAAAGAAATTACGTGTTTTGCACGTATCTTTATGACTCCGGGTTATTGTACCTACTGTGTGTTCCACATTCTAATCAATCCAGACCTTTATATAACTGTTAATTTATATTTGTTGCAATTTCTGCTGCCCTCTTGGCCTGATCTCTCTTGAAAAAGACATTTTTAAAGTTAATGATAATTTTACATTCATAAATACACGATATATAAAAGCCTCTTTGCCAAAAACTGATTGCAGCTCCTCCCTTGTAATGGCCTAATATCATTTACGGGAGATATGTCTGAGATATGTTTCACAGATTATGGCTCAGAAGTCATTTACAGCCGTTTAAATAACAGCAATCACTTTTTGGCAGACGATTCCTTTTTGGCACAACACCCGGAATGTGATACCGGAGGCAGAAATGCAACACGGAAGTTTTTCAAAGGTGCACAGGCAGCCAAAAGACGGGACGGTTGATACGGAAGAAAGAGTTGTTGTTTTCGGTCCAGCTAGACCCGATTTAACCCTTTACTGGGGCTCAAAATGCGCTGCGAGGTTGCGGACACAGCAGGCGGAGATTTAATCTGACGAAACATGGAGGCGAGGTTCGGCAGCGAAGTGGCGTCGATTGTGGAAGTCGCCATTCAGGCGACTCTGTCTGTCTTTAGGGACGTGTTGGCGAAAGAGGCGCCAAACACGGAGTGGGAAGAGGCGAGAATGGGCGACATCCAGGAGATAGAGAAGTGCCTGGTGGTGCAGATCCACAAAGTGTTCACGGAGTTCTCTTCGGAGCTGTTCGAGGAGAACGAGGCTCTGCGGGCCAAAGTGGAGCAGCTGGAGGACGTGTTGCAGAGGAAAGCCGGGCAGCTGGAGCAGGAGCTGGAGGCCAGAGTGGGGCAGCTAGGCAGAGACATGGAGCAGCTGGAGAAGGAGCTGAAGACCATCAGCGAGGGCCCGACTCACGTCGTGCTGCAAGACGGCTCAGTGATGGGTGAGAAGCGATCATATATCAACAAATCAATCAATTATTCTGATTATGACTGATTTCAGAAGATTCATCTTTGAGCTGGGGGCGTTTGAAGCTCAGGGGGAACTCGGTTTTTACTAACTTCAGCTGAGAAGTTGAGATCACATCAAGGGCCAGATATGTTTATATACGTGCTACACGTGCAGTAAGCACATGCTCTTTGTTTGTCCTCTTTTATCACGAAGTTTAAATGAACTTTAAAGCATCACCTGGCAGTTTAAATCCAGGTGTTTTATTGTCACTCTGGTTATACAAGGACAGTTGTGATCAATACTTTAGCCAGAAAGCTCCAGTACATCGTATAAAAGTAAAAAACTAAAAGCAGTAGTTAAAACACATCACAGCTCCTGCCTGTAACATGCTCAGTGAGCCTGCTGTCTCAGTGGGACTAAGACCCAAGCTCACCTGCAGATAAAATAGGCTATGACTGCAGTGAGTGCTCATCTTTATAATGTCTAACGCCTGTGTTTGAGCAGAGCTCAAAACACGTTGCCTTTTCTGAACTGTGCCATATTACAGATCAGAGATGCACATAAAAACCTACAAATCACAAACTAATTTGCAGTTTTTCTGAACCTGAACTGATCAGGAGGCCAGATCAAACTTTTCAGAGGCCCAGTTTTGACCCCTTTTCTGTGAGTTTGAAACATGAGCTTCAAACTGGGTATCCAGGCAGATTCCTTTATTAATTAGTGTGCTGATTGATTGTGTAATATGCAGTAAAAGGACCCATTACAGTTTACAGTAAGCCAAGTGATGCCTTCAGTTTTAGTCTGACCAACCGCCCAAAACAAGTGACTTTTTGCTGTGTTTGATCAGTTAAGACACAGTTTCAGTAGCTAATCTTTATTCTGGCTCATATACATAACAAGAAAAAAAATGAGAGCTTCATAGTGAAAATGAATGCCAATTATCATGTTTCATAATTGTTAGAAGCCAAAATTGTAATTGACACTAAAATTTGATTGATCACCCGGTGCTACTCCATTCAGACAGTGAATTCATTAAATAAGGTTGTGTAACTTTATGTCTTTAAATGCAGGAGGTCCCGTTCTGTCAGTGTCCACCAGTCCAGGTGCCCCAGAATCGGCTGCAGAGGAATCAAATTCAGACGCACTGCCAGTTTCAGCAGGAGCTCCTGAAGTCGTCCCCAGCTCCACGGCTGCATCAGTGACTGTCCCCAAACCTGCGGTCGCCCCCATGCTGTTTGTGGGCAGAGTCAGCTCCGCTCCCACGGTGCTGTTGGTTGGTGCCAGCCAAGTCGTAGCGCAGTCATCGACTGTCTCCGAAACAACGGGAACTGCAGCATTCGTACTCAAACCAGCAGCCTCGCCAGGCTCTACACCTCAAGACGTCCCCAGTCCAGACTCCAGTACTGTCAGCGGTTTCGACTCGACTCAGGAAAAGGTCGGGGGTTTCTGTTCGGCATGTTTATGTCTGTCTGTTTTTATTCCAACGTTGTTTGGAAAGCAGAAGATACTGGAGTTTGTCAGCTACATTCACAGATTCAGCATGTTAGAATGTTTTAGTGCAGATGCTTAGAAAACCTTTGCGTGCAAACTGAAGATAAAACTTGGATTTATTCCATTGTATCACAGAAGTCTTTGGAAGAAAGAGCTTCGGGGAGAACAAGGCGAACAAGAAGGTCTGCTGTTAGAAGTGAAAAAGGTACTGGTGTTGCTTTTCAGATGTGACCATAGACATGTTGATTTGGGAAGGAGCTGCATAGGTGGAAATCTTCAAATAACTATCCCTATTCTGTACATTTTCCTCTTAATTTTCAGTTTCCGCTGACAACGGCACTGAAGAGAAACAAAACAAGTCAGATGAAGAGCAAGGCAGACGGCTGAGAAAGAAAGATTCGCAGACAGCGAGGCGGTTCTTCTGTGAGCACTGTGACGTCGGTTTTCATTGGAAAGGCGAATTGAAGAAACACATGAAGGTCCACAAGAAACCTTTTCCTTGCGATCAGTGTGGCAGGAGTTTCCTAGAAAAAGCATCTCTGGAAAATCACCTTTTGCGCCACGAGGCAACTAAAGCCCCGCTGCCCTTCCCGTGCCCTCAGTGTAAACGATCGTACAGGAAAGAAGAGTCGCTTCAGAACCACCTCAAGCGTCACCAGCGATCGAAGCCTCCAAAGCCATTCTCCTGCGATCAGTGCGGGAAGACATTCAGAATTAAGCAGTCTCTGGAAAACCATCTTTTACGCCATGAGAAATGGAAGCAGCTGCTGAAGTGCCATCTCTGTGAGAAGACCTGCAAGACATCGGTTCAGCTCAAGTGTCACATGGCCGTGCACTCGGAAGAAAGGCCTTTCAGCTGCGCGACATGCGGGAAGGAGTTCAAGAGTAAAGACACGCTTCGCTTCCACCAGATGGTTCACACAAACACCAAAAAATATAAATGCACCATGTGTGACGAGACTTTTAAATATGCCCACTCGCTTACCGTGCACAAGAGGAAACACACAGGCGACAGTCCGTTTGTGTGCACTGTGTGCAACAGGTCATACAGGACTGGCACGGCTCTGAAAAGACACAGTGTAGTCCACACAGGCGAGAAGCCCTTCACCTGTCACATATGTGGAGCGAGGTTCAGCTTGAATAACAACCTAAAAAGGCATCTTCGCATTCACACGGGAGAGAAGCCATTCAGCTGCCAGGAGTGCGGCAAGAGTTTCTCAGACAACAACAAGCTCAAGTCCCATATGCTCATCCACGGTGCCAGAAAGCCTTTTATGTGCGATCTGTGTGGGAAGACCTTCCTCTTCAACTGCAGGTTGCAGATACATCAGAGGTACGTGCACGCCGACAGGAGCGAGCAGTCAGACGGCACGCAGAATTTGTTCCCGACTCGACGGCAGAACAAGTCGCTGGTTAAACCATACAGCTGCAAGATATGCCTGAAAGGTTTCAGCGCCGCATGCTCGCTCAAACTTCATGAAAAAGGCCACAGCGAGCACAAAGAGTTCAACTGCGGCATCTGCGGGAAGTCTTTCCATAACAAATACTCTTTCAGCTATCATCAGCGGAGCCACACAGGCGAGAAGCCATTCGTTTGCGATGTGTGCGGGAAGAGGTTTTTCCATGCCGCTAGTCTGAAGCAGCACGAGCGTATTCACACAGGTGAGAAGCCGTACAAATGTGACCAGTGTGGCAAGGCCTTCAGAACGGACGGAAACTTCTACAGACACATGCGGATCCATACGGGGGAGAAGCCGTTTGAGTGTATGTTCTGTCAGAGGAAGTTCCACCAGTCCAATCAGCTCAAGTCCCACCTGCAGATCCACACAGGGCAGAAGCTCTACTCGTGCCAGCAGTGTGGCCGAGGTTTCTCCGATTCAAGGCAGCTCAAGAAGCACAGCTGTGACGGGTCCTAAGTGATGTGCGGCTACTATCACCTGATCAGCAAATAGGAATAAAAAATGAAATGGAGGCATTAGTTACCTATGGCCCAGTGCCTTTTTGCTTAAAATTTTTCTTAGCTTAACAAAGCTGTTTTCACACATGAAGTCCAGAGAATCGGGCTGGGACATCATCTGAAGTTGCCCTTTCCCACATGCAGCACTGAGCAGGAAATAATTTGGTTCGGAGGCATTCGCATTTCAAGAAATACGCAGTTTAGTGAATGTGAGGGTGCCCCCTGGGTAGAGCATCCCATGGGCATCGATTATCTGCTCTTTTCTCACATGTATGCTATCAGACATCATGTGGATTTTGTACTAGAGGTTAATAAGCATTTAATGTCCAGACTGCATCGTGCACCTCCATCAGTTAACCTCTTCTTCATCCATGTGGTCGTTGCTAAAGGGTTAGGGGTAGGGTTGGAGTTCGGTACTCAAACAGAAATCTTATCACAGAACAGCTGTGGCCAAAATGCATGTAAGAGACTTGATATCAAACATAATGTGTATGTTTGTGCAAATTAACTTTAATCCTACTGCTAAGTAACTCTCCAGTGACCTTGTGGTTTTTAAAGGTACTTACTGTAAATTCTTGTTTAAAACCTTTCAAAATTAACTAAAGCGATCAACAAAATGTGAAAAAAATGCTGTTATGATTTCATGTCTGAAATATCTATGTATTGTGCTAAAGAGATATCAGCTGAACTTAAAATGGGGCTGTACTTTCATGCAGTACCAATTCATACCATGAGATGATGCAGAAAGTCAACCAGGCAAATCATTAAGAGCAGCCTGGAAAGTGCAAAGCCTCTTGAGGAAAAGACAAAATATCAAAAGTTAAAAGAAGAGCAGCTCACATTGACACACCCACTAGTGAAATGGTGCCCCCTGGGGGTGAAGGTTTTAGTTAAAATTTGCACAGGGGAATTACAACAAGTACCTTTAAGAGGTTAATGTCAAAAAATTCTGTTCTGAACTTGGGATGTGTTTGATTAATAGAGTAGACAATTAAATGTTGCTGCGCTTGCTAGTTGGTGCCAGAAATATTAGTCATTTAAACTGATTTCATATTTTATTAATGTAATGCCAGTTAACTGTTGGGTCTAAGGTGTTACATAGGCACACGGCACCATATTTCACCACCTCGCGATATCTCTCTGTGACAGAAAGATGGAAGATGGATGACAGCCCCGCTAATCAGCACAGTTCTGTACAACTTTGTAATACAGGAACGGTTGTATGTTGTCTGTAATGTCAGGTTAAACTGACATATATCCACTTTACTGGAGCAGTGTGTAAGCACATTCTGCACAGGTATGAAAGAAGCAAAAAAGTCCTCCTTCAAGGAAGTCTCTCAACCACCTCGCAGTTATTTTGAAGCTACAACGTAAATGCATGTGGCGCGAGCCATAAATTTATAGAATCACCAGTCAAATTTGGTTTTAAAAAAATTCTTCAAACTACGCAGTTTCTCGACCTTAGTGCTTGCTCAGTGGTTCAATCCAGAGTGCCGACAGAGCTCTGAAGAAATGGAAACAGTAAGCCAAGATAAAACACACAAGTAGTCTTACCTACATATTTGCTACGATAATAAGCAGAGACGTGGCTGCCAATGTACATCTGAAACAGCTGTGAACCTCTGCTTTATTCTCTAGTTTAATCAACTAGGAAATTAGTTGCAAGCTGCAGCTCTCAGCTGTAGTGCATGTGTGAAAACGGCTGCAGCGTGACTAAAAAATAACTTAATGAGTTTCATCTTTATAATGTACTGCAGGGAGCTTCTACAGTTTATTGACTATGGCCATTTACTTGTGATTAGAAATGCATTGAAATTTTGGTGAAGTTCTGGACCAATAATAACCATGATAAAACTAACAATGTGGACATCAAGGAGTTTCTTTTGTTTGTTTGTTGCTTGCTGTTGTTTATTTCCTGCTTTGTGCCAGGGAAACAAGGAAATCTCTGTTAGAAATCATTAAAAAAACCCAAAAACTTTAGTATCTTTAAACATTTAGGCCAGCCAAAAATAAAGTAACATGAGCTGCTGATATAGATAAATATCATCTTATTTGTTGATATCAGCTGATACCGATCTGTGCATCCTTCCTGGACTGGTACCGCTTACCCCTTCAGATGTTAGAGTTAAAGGATTAATCAAAGGTGATTTTATAGCAGTAAAGATGATTTCAGGTTAGCAGCATTGCCTGTGGCATTTATGTTTTTATAATTATTATTTTGTTTCTTTAACCTCAGCTGTTTAAAAACCTGGTGAAACATAAAAGTTACTTGTATGAAACCTAAAATTGGATATATAAGGGTAGGATACATCTTCAAATGTTTTGGAGGTGATGTACGAGTTATTATCAGCCACTGAAACCATTTTCCTTTTTCCAGTTGATACTAAAGTGAAAATTTGGGCATTTTAATTGATTTTTTTTTTTTTTTTTTTTTTTTAATTTTTTTTAATTTTTTTTTTTTTTTTTTTTGGTTTTTTTTTTTTTTAAGAATAGGACTCTGAGTACTGTATATTTTCAGTTTGTCAACTTTAATTTATTTAAATGTCACTGCATTACTCATCCGTCACGCAATTATCTCCAGTCATCCTAACTGTGTTCACTGTGATGAAATAGTTTTACCACAGCCAAGCTGACCTACATTTCTCTTTCTCTTTTCGTATCTATCAGAAATTTGGCTCTATTCGTGCCGACGTGATTGAACAGATGCGTTTCAAACAGAGACTGAGGGTCATCCAAACCATTGAGGATACAACGAAACGCAACGTCGTAAGGACATAATCTTACAGAATCTGGAATTAAGTAAATGTGTTGAGGTTTTTAATTGCCATTCTGCCAAGCAGATACAGTCTAGTAATTTGATCGTCTGCCCTACATTTACACTGAACTTTGTTTTCTCTCGTCTATTTTTAATTTGATTATATAATGTTTCAGGTCAGAACTATTGTAACAGAGACTGACTTCAGTATCGATGAGTTGGAGGAGCTCTATGTGCTCTTCAAGGTGAGTTAAAGACAGATACAATGAATATAGATAATAGGCTATGAGCTTTAGCTTTAAGCTGAGCTTACAATTTGCTTACGCCACAGGCCTGTACACTTTATCAATGGCATACTCTTCATAATGATCCAGATTAGCCAAGGGTGAAATAATTTCCAAATACAATGTCAAAGTCTCATTTAAATTTTACAACTTTTACTTCTCTTCATTTCTTTAGGCAGAGCACCTGACCAGCTGTTACTGGGGCGGCAGCAGCAACCCCACAGAGCGCCACGATCCCAGCCTGCCGTACCTGGAGCAGTACCGCATCGACGTGGAGCAGTTTAAGGGTCTCTTCAACCTGCTGTTCCCTTGGGCCAATGGAGCACATTCGGACCCCCTGGCTGTATGCTTCTTCCGTCTTCTGGACCAAAACGCAGATGCCCTCATCAACTTTAGAGAATTCATCACCGGCTTGGGTAGGTAGAGGACATTTTTAATTAATTATTTTTATTAATATTATCACCATTCAGTTAACAGCTTGTAACATAACTGATGATGCTCATTTGGCAAATGGATGTTTTAGGCTGTCTTTGTAATTTGAAGGTAGTTGGTGTAACGTGTCAGATCTCTAAAGCCTTTGGTTGTTTGTAGGTGTTCTGTGTCACGGGGACCTCACTGAGAAACTAAAGATGCTCTACAAGATGCATGTCCTGCCTGGTGAGTGTGTTTGGATTCAGTGCATTGATCTTGGAAAGTCAGAAAATGATTTCATACTAGTTGAGCAGAATTACTAGCTGTACAGAAAGAGGGGAAAAGAAATTATCCTTCTTGCTTTTAGTCCCACTTTACTGTGGAAATCGCTTTTTGAGAACTCCTTTTAAGAAACCCCCTGTTGATTATAAATTACAACCTGGAAGCTTTCAGTTCAATGCACACTTAGTTCTGGATTTTCATAACATTGTGACATAGAAACCAAGAGTCCATTGTTAATGTATTGCACTAGTGTTGTAAATTTTTTTCCCAGAAATGACTCCTGAACAAGAAGAACCTGACTCTGCATTTGAAGCCACCCAGTACTTCTTTGAAGACATCACTCCAGAAACATCCATCGGTAAGATTTAGTTCTTTTTGTTGAAATAGATTTATTTTGTTTTTTCCTGAGAAATTACAGCGGAGAAATATTAGTATTTATAATGACGATGACTTGGCATGGTTCTCATGATACTTGCACGAGTGAAACCTCTGTTGTGGTTATGCTTAATCACATGAGGCTCACATCATGTGATTTGCAGGTGATATAGTGTGGTTGTATTAACCTTGAAAGCACAGGCATTGCATGAACGTTGTGCACACTGATGGTGATTAAGGCACAAGAACACGGATGAAAGTGTATACAAGTGTGCAGCTGTGGCTCAGGAGGTAGAGTGGGTTGTCTATTAATCAGAAGGTGAGTGTTTCAGTCCCACCACCTTCCTCTAGTCTGCATATTGAAGTATCCTGAACCCCAAGTTGCCCCTAATACATCCATTGGACTGTGAGTGTGTGAATATTAGGTTAAAAGCACTTGGGCATGGGGAAAAAAGTGCTGTATAAATTTGTGTGAATGAGGCTTGTAGTAAGGAGGCACATTAAGTGCCCAAATAGAGTAGAAAAGTTCTATATAAGTACTAGTCAGTTTAAAGTGTGTGTGTGTGAGTGAGGGTCCATAGCAGTATCCTCTTTTGAATATGCAGAGCATAAAAAAAACTGTGAGACCCTTGGCTAATCTGCAGTTTGGATAAGTACACAGGTGCAGATCAAATCCGTGGTCAAATGACTTAGTGATAACTTTCTAGTGCATATACTTGTCTACTGTCATGTGAGTTTTCATCAGACTCTGTGCAGTTCTGTAAAAACTGATGATCAGCAAGTGTGAGCACCTCTATAAAAGCAGAGGTTTTGTTAACACAATGCCACAATCTTCCCAGAACAATAAAATTAGAGAGAGACTGAACAAGTGTGGGTTGTTTGGAAGGGTTGCCTGGAGAAAGCCTCTTCTCTCCTAAAAGAACATGGCAGAATGGCTTAGGTTTGCAAAACTGCATCTAAACAAACCACAAGACTCCTGGAACAAAGTCCTTTGGAGATGTTTGGTCATAATGCACAGCGCCATGTTTAGTGAAAACAAAACACAGCATATCAGCACAAACACCTCATTCCAACTGTCAAGCACAGTAGTGGAGGGGTGATGATTTGGGCTTGTTTTGCAGCCATAGGACCTGGGCACCTTGCACTCACACCAAAGTATTCTAGAGTCAAGTGTGAGGCCATCTGTCCAACAGCAGGACAATGATCCCAACCACAGCAGCAAATCTACAACAGAATGGCTGAAAAAGAAAAAGAATCAAAGTCTGCACTACTAATGCTACTGTATGCTCCTTTTTTCTATAAAATTAGAATTTCTAACCACACAAATGTTTGACCTCAACCTTCCTCTTTCTTCTCAGGCCATGACTCAAAGTGCAGAAATGAGAAGGATGATGGTTTTGTCAGAGTGACATTCAAAACTGAAAAAGGTAAATGGCATGGTCACATTTATTATTGGATATAACTCTGAAATACTGTGTATGTTATTTATTCTTCCATCACCAAATTGAAAGGACTGATAATGTATGATTTCTTTTTAAAGAGTGATTTTAAGTTTGTGACAAAAACACTCTTAATTTATTTTGCAGTCAAGAAACTGAACACTCCTGATTACCGCCATTACCTGAAACTGTGGAACCAGGAGACGAAACCTAAACGAGAAAACACAAAAGACCTCCCAAAGCTAAACCAGGTAAGACTTTATTTGCTGCACAGATTACTCAGTAGTGTGAAAACACAGCCATCAGTGAACTTGTTTTATGTTTCTGTCCCGCAGAGCCAGTTCATTGAGCTTTGCAAGACCCTCTACAGCATGTTCAGTGAAGATGTTGCAGAGCAAGAGCTCTATCACGCTACAGCAACAGTCACCAGTCTGCTGCTGGAAATGGGAGAGGTGGGAAAGCTCTTCTCCTCCTCTTTCAGAAAGGACCATAACCAGGAGGGGAAGTCAGAGCTAAACATGTGCATGAGAGATGTATCAGATCCTAAAAGCACCCAGGAGGTCCAGGATCTGGGGGACCTTTTTGTCCCTCTAGGTCTTGAGAATAAGCCAAGCCCCTGTGAGGAGGGAAAGGGAGATGAAGGGAGCGAGCAGCTTCCCCCCATGCAAGACATCAAGCTTGAGGACTCATCCCCTAAAGACACAGGCACTTCTTCAGCTATGCTCATCTCTGATGATGAAACCAAAGATGACACTTCAATGTCATCTTACTCGGTACTCAGCGCAGGTTCCCACGAGATGGATGAGAAGCTGCAGTGCGAGGACATCGCGGACGACACAGTGCTGGTCCGCAGCGACAGCGGCTCCAATGGCGAGAGAAGCAACCGGCCTCTTGGCGGGGGGCCGCATGACAGAGGCCTGCCTCACAGCACGAGCATCGATAAAGACTGGGCCATCACGTTCGAGCAGTTCCTGGCTTCTGTCCTCACCGAGCAGGCTCTCGTGCGTTACTTTGAGAAGCCAGTGGACGTGGCAGCTCGTATAACCAACGCCAAGAATGCCAAGAAAGTCGGGCGCCCCCTGCTATCAACAAGTGACTATGAGATCTCGCTGTCTGGGTGAGGCATTATCACTAAAGAACTGTTCTAAAAGGAAAACAAGATTATAAGTCAGTGGTGTTTGTAAGGATGAATGAAGGTAAACGCGAGTGTGTGTGTGTGTGTGTGTGTGTGTGTGTGTCGGGGGGGGGGGGGGGGGGAATGAGT
>VUQS01009916.1:6596-16665 GCA_015108495.1 Heterochromis multidens
AAATTTTGGTTTTTTGTAAAAAAAAAAAAAAAAAAAGAAAAACTTTATTTGAACACTTTTATGTCCTTTTTCCCCCCCGGCTCTGTTACATATGATTTATGTCACAGAAGCTGATGCATCTTTGAATCCCTGACGGTTTCCATTCAGCCTCCCTATGGACATTTATTCAGCGATTTAATTGAGTCAAGCCGGGGTCCTATATTCACAGTCATGCCCAGGAAACCCCTTGGTAAAGCACGAGTCTTCTGTGAGGTCACAGGTAAGAAAAAAAAAGAGGGATGACCTCTGCTCACTGATATTCAAGAATATACCCTGATTTTCTGTCCTTCAGGCCTGATTGCAACATTGGCTCGTGTGACTGTTATGGTGGCCTTCCAAACAAACCACAACACCCTCTGAGGTTGCACCTTTCTGCGAGTACAACCTCAGAGTCATCCCTGTTATTGAATCTCACAGCATTTTTTGAATTAGGTGGATTATGAGAACATCTTCCAGCATGCTTTCATAATCCCTTCAGGCACTGCTAAAGATCCACATACCTTTCACTGCTCTCCTGATTATTTTCATATATACTATCAAATATTTGAACTAGAAAATTCATTATTAAAACTAATGCAGTCTAATGCACCAACACTGCTGTTAATTGTGCCTTCAGTCAGTGCACTTATATCAGTGAGGCTATACTAATTACCAGAAACATCTTTCAGTAAAACACAACAACAACTGAACATTCTAACCTTTAAAATACTGCAACACTTTAAATGACTGCAGCACTTCTATCTTACACTGTAACATACATAAATGCACAATTACACATAAAAAGGGAGAATATTAAATGCCTGACAAATCAAAGTGCTTTATTATATCCAGGCAAAAATCCTGTAAATTTAATATTACCATAAAGCAGTCCACATCTGTGACCTGCAGCATTACGTTGAATGGCTTTTTGCAGCCAGCAGTATTAAAAGGATTACCATCCTGGCATAGAATATAGCAAGTTTAATCTGTGCAGTATGCAGATTTGCCGCTTGGCAGAACATCAATATTCAACACTTTTAATCATTTTAATTTTGGTCATTTTTCAGGTAATAATGCTAAATATTCTCTGGGTTCTGATTCTCATTGCATTCGCATTTGCTGTTTACATCATTGTGGTTGAATAATCTTGAGTTTTAGCCAGATAAAACAAGCAATCTGAAGAAATCGCCTGCAGGCTTAGAAAAAAAATGTATTGGTTTTTTGTTTTTTTTCTTTTTCTTTTTTTTAAGATTGACGTTTTACCCACAAGTGATTATCCATGCAAATAACTGCCGGATTAAATGATACTGAAAGTAAGTGTTAAGCTACATATCACCCAAGCCTAATTTGGACCAAATGACTGAGGTTATTTCGCACTAAATGATGAGATAAATTTCCTCCTCAAGGTGGAAGCCCTTTGAGATTCAAAGCAAATCTCCTCTGTCCTCCCAAGTTGTTGTTGGGACTGAGCAGGTGTAAAGACTGAATAGTCTGAGGGGTCAGATGGGACTGACTTAAGTCGAAGGATCCTGTCAGCCTGGAGTGGCTAGAGGGTCTGCAGTAACACCCCTCCCACTGAAGATTAACAAGTTTCAGCACCACATTGACGAGGCCCTGTTTCATTTGTTGTTTTTTTTCCCTAAGTGTCAACAAGTGAGCATGTCTGCCTGTGTGGGTATTTTCAGGACTTTCACCATAAGGACCCCACCTTTGACACCAATTAAAGAGATTATGTCTTAAGATGAGAGGAAAGCTATAGTTGTGTGTTACAGCAAGTGATTGCTTTTGACAAGGTCACAGGGTACCGTGCAACAGTGCATGACCCCAACAGGGCAGAGATGGGAGCAAAGAAAAAGAAAATAATTACATTTTTAGACACTGAGACGTATTAATGTAACAGTGACAAATACTGGGCCTGGAAAGTATGAAGATAGCAGTATGCTATAGGGGCAATAAAAACCAATAATGAACTGTTTCTGAGGTCCTATAGCAGCAGCTCTCCTCTCAAATAGCCTTTATAAGTCGGCACAAAAAGACTAGAATTGCAAAATGATTAGTTTTATTTCAGAAAGAACGTCAGTATCTTTATATATGTTTATCATAATTTGCTTTAGCTTTTAATAATCCTCGAGAGTGCAGAATATCACACCCTGCACGCTGAAGAAAACTGATCAAATTGTGCTGGCATGGTTTTGAAGTAGCAGGTAGACTAATGCATTTGCTGCAGCAGCTGAAAATGTGTCATGTATTCCTCACATAGATATCAAACCTCATCTGGTATCTTATTCATACCAGGTGTGTAAACGACCATCATGTAACAGAAACTGTAAATAGTATTGTAGCACTGGCTTTTCTATTTGCCAAGTAAATAATTTCAATGAACTACAAATAAAGCTGAACTTCAGCATAAAGAACTGGTGCAAGGACTTCATTGACTTGCTATGAATAAAAGAGGCTGCTTGAATTCTCCAAAGACAACAGATACCTGGTGGGCATGACGTGGTGGACCCACTTTAATAGATTATTGAACCTCTGTTACAGTCTGTGATCCCCCACCTCCTTAATGATTTCTGTTTGTTTGCCTTTTTTATCTTCCTTATTGCAGTCACTGCCACTTCTTTTGTATTTTAAAAAATGTGTATAATATTTTTGTGAATTTATATCTACTTTTTTGGGCATAATAGAGCCTATTTTGATAACGTTTTACGACAGCCTTGAAGTCCAGAACATGAACATCATCATTAGTAAACTATCTTAAGTAATCAATAAGACACGGATGGTCATTATATTTGCGTAGGCTGTTAATTTTTATGACTTCCACTGAATCAGAATTATTTTTTAAGATGTGCTATAGTATTATTATTGTTGATTAGAAATAAGAGGCTTTCGGGATATTTTATAATGAAAAACAGCAGCTTTTCGCTCCATTATTATTATTTATTTATTTTTAACTAGGCTATTTATTTATATATATATATTTTTTTTTTAATGAATTCAAATGAAATATAAAACTGGCGGACACTATTATAAAAAGATGGGGAAATTAAAAAATATATATATATATCACAAAGTTTTCCTTTACCCTTTACAGCTGTCTAGTTTTTCAAAGGGTGAAAGCAGCATATTATGAAAGTGTAACTATCGCATTCCTTCTTCGAATAAGCAGCAGAGGAAATAAAGACATTATTGGGTAGTGACAAGCAATAGAAAAAAATCATTATTGTTTAATTAACTTTCAAAGAGACCTAAAGTCGCAGCACTTCGAGGAGCTGTCGGCTGTGCTGCAAAGCCTGTGTGCTAGCTAAGATCATTTTCAGAGAGTTTTTAATAGTTTCCGATGTCCTACCTTGATGTGGAGGGCAGGTTCATCCTGACTCAAGTTTTGTGCCAACAGGAGGAAACTCAGCGGCCTCCTCCTCCCTGTCTGTACTCCCCCCTTTTTCCCCTCCCCCTTGTTGTTGTGTGTTTTCATGTTAATTGGCAGCAGTTGAACTGTGAGCCGTAAATCAAGAAGTGCACAGTGTATTAATGAGTCGGACCACCCAGGAAATCTATTTTCTCCGCACTTTCTTAGCGGACAATGAGAGGATACTCGAGTCTGCCATGCTCCGAAAACCATGAATGAACATTCACAAGAGCAGTGCTGCCCTGCTGCCACGTTTCAGCTAATGGCTGCTATAAGTATTGGTTAAAGTATTTCCACAAAAAAAAAAAGAAAAAAAAGTGAAGTATTGCAGACAAAACAAAATCTTTTTTTTTTTTTCTTTTTTTTGGGGGGGGTGTTGTATGTATTTTTATACTTGGTGGAATATGCAGCTGAGACAGAAGTTTCAAGGTTGCGTTTATGGGCAAAAATAAATCAAAACAAGAAATTGGAATGAGCTTGGAATCAATTAAAATCACTCCATCGCTGAAAAAAAATGTCTTTAATAAGGCTTTATTATTTATTATTTATTTTGGTCTGTTAAAGGTGGGAGCATTTTGCGGATTATTTCACCAATAATAACTTTTTCTGATACAGAGCAGGAATTATTAAATCCAAAATTTTGCAGAAAAGTCAACTTATGGCAGGCTTTATGCAAAAAGAAGGAAAGACATTTCCCATTACAAGTCCTTTTTAAAAATCCACCAAAAAAAAAATAAAAATTCTTGCTATAAATAAATGTTTTTTTTTCTCCATAAGAGTGGATCCTCAGAACGGAAAGTAGTACTATAATTGTCTTCCATTATGAAACCTCACAAAGCTAGACCATTGGCTACTAAAATACCAAGGTTAATCTTGATTAAATGTCTTTCCAGGGCACAAAAAGCATGTTTTACATAAAACATCCTTCAAGGGGATTAAAGTATGATGTTGGAAAAAAATATATAAAATATTGCTGATGGCAAGGCCAAGCATCCCATCTCTCAAATGAAAGGTATCAAAGAGATTAAAGAAAAACCATTACAAATCAACATACCACTAATATGCCTGCATCTGCCCTATTACCCCCTCCCCATCCCCTCCTCCTCCTCCTCCTCCTCCCCGATTCAAGTCACACCAGCAAGAAAAAGCTGCAACTTTAATCTTTACTCAAAGTACATTTTTAAGATTTCACATGAATGGTTATTAGTGCATATGCATTTTCTGCTTTTGTAACCAGTGTTCATTGTAAAAGACAAGTTTCAGAGTCTTTAAGAAGCAGCTTACAGGCTAAGTGCTGTGTTAAAAAGTGCTCTTTCTGTAGGTCTCTTACATAAAAACAGACTGTGAAGGTGAATATTAACCATAGGTTGATTCTACTCTTACAGTTTACTTGAAGCTCTTCTGATCTTTAAATGTTAACAGTTATTAGAGCAAACAAGTCCAGTTAATTCAGCTGGTATAAATGCTTCCACACAACCAGCTGTATCAAGGCTTCGCTCTCTTCTTTCCTCTGCTGAGCAAGGAAATCCTCCTGCATGCTGAATGCCCCTTATTGGCGACTTTTGTTCTCTCACACTTACCCCACACACTCCAAATGTAACATCCTTCTGCAGAGAGAAAAAAATGTTTCCTCTCACACCTGCTGATGAATTGTGTTTGTGTATAAGGCTCAGACGGAGCTGTAACACGTGTCTTTATACAACTCCACAAGCCCAAAATAGTAGTATCCTCACATGGGTAGTGGTGAATAGGGAAACCCTTTTCACAAAAACAGCAAAGAGGCTTGAGGCCAAATTACAGTAATCGTCATTGACAAACAGAAAATAATTCCCAGTTTGGGCAGGAAAGTCATAAGATGCCTTAATGACCTCTGCAGAGAGGAAAAAGAGGCTGTTTGTGCATTGTGGCTGAATGCTGTTGAATCTGGGTGCCCCCCCATGAACCCATGCAGTCTCATTATGCTAAGAATATAGAGGAACAAAGTCAGCCTTTGCAAGTACAGCTTCATTTAGTACCTGCAGTTTTGGAAAAATATATAAAAACATACTTTTTTTCAACAGCAGTGTATGGACAACATAAACCTGGAGAATTGGCTTTTACAAACAAACCACACACCCCACACTGCAGCTGTGTGTGTTCAAGTAAACTACTTAGATACCATGAAACAGAAGTAATATCAACTTTTCTTCTGAGCAAAAGTCAAGGGAATCTGAGAAAGCTTCTTGTCTGATTAAAAAAAATGTGATTTTTTTTTGTTTGTTTTTTTTAAAACAGTATTAAAC
Source organism: Heterochromis multidens (assembly GCA_015108495.1). Taxonomy (NCBI): domain Eukaryota; kingdom Metazoa; phylum Chordata; class Actinopteri; order Cichliformes; family Cichlidae; genus Heterochromis; species Heterochromis multidens. Next base: position 12,303 of record VUQS01009916.1, read on the forward strand.
TTCATCTTGGTATGATGATATAACGTCTACAGATGACATGCTGAAGAAAATGAAACAAAAGTAAAGGCATGTTTTTTTTCCTTGGAAATGAATAGAAGTTATACAATCCCTCTTTTTATGATGTCGTTGCCAATTCCAATTGCAAGAATACTGAAAAGAACACACGGTATGAAGCTACAACTATGCTGTGACCTTACTATTCAGCAAAAAAAAAAAAAAAACAAAACATATTGACATACATGCAGTCATCTAATATAGAAAACTGTATAGACTGAAACCGTTATGGGTTATTCAGCAATTTCATATTCAGCATTTGGCTTAGCTTTTGTTCTCTCACCATGAAGCTAATTAATCCCAACAAATGGAGAGAATTTTTCTATCTCCTGCTATCAAAGGCTTGACTAGAGCAAGATCTCGCTAAAGAAACTTCTTTTTGTTCCCAAAAAAAACTGGGGATGATGTGGCTTAAACTGGGCTTTTTTTTTTGTTAAGCCAAAATAGACAAAGAAACTGTGACGGAGTGAATGAGCATATCAATTCAACAAATAAAATAAAATAATTTAAAAAAAAAACAATTTAGATCATTGATAAGATGTGCAGCAAAAGTCTTTAAGGCTGACATTTAGTGTCACATATTATTTACTTACAATGAAAACATCCACATTTGTCGCCAGGCTGCTCAGCTCCTGACCTTTTCTATTCTTGTATCTGCTTAATTTAGTGAAAGAAAATTGCATTGTGTTACGTATTTACATTAGTTCAGAACAGAGCCAGGGTGGGAGATGATGGCCAAGAAAGCAAAGATGCATAACCACTTGTGTATCACATAACATAACTCTCAACACAACAGAACACAACACACAATGGAGAGTGACAGTTCAAGGTTTTTATTCATGGACACAAATTCACACAGAACATTATGTGACTGTGGTTTGTGCCTATCAGATCTTTGGGCCTTGAATATGACCTGAAGATACAGTATAGTTCAATACAGTACAGTACAGCTTTAAGTTTTGGATTTAAGTGCTGATCTATAGGCTGTGTTGGTTAAATGATCTGTGGTCATACAGCAGGGACAAAAGTGTACTTGGGAAAGATTCAGCCTCTAAATCAGCAACTTAGCTCAGCACCACTGTCGGTTGAGGTGAGTTTTATGATGGACCAAGAAAAAAAGAGGAGCACAAACCCTGGCAAGCTTTTTTCCAGTAGAGGAAAAATGATGAGATCACCTTGTAATTTGCTTTTCTAAAATAAACCTGCAAAAATCTAAATGTGCAAAATAGTCTACAGACCTTACTGAGCTGTTGCACCTGATTGATTGAAAGGAAGCATTGCCCCAACAGGAGAGCTGTCAGCTGAAACAATGGAAAATATTATACAACTCCTTCAAGAAGGAAATCCAGCACAGAGTGTGGCAAAAGATGTTGGTTGTTCCCAGTCAGCTGTGTCTAACATTTGGAGCAAACAAACAAAATGGAAAGGTTATAAAAACATACAGGTAGATGGAAGATATCTCAGAGTCAGGACAGAAAACCCAAAGCAATATGTCTTGAAAATAGAAAATGAAGATTAAAAGAATTAAAAATAAACTCTTGTGTGAAATATATGAGCTGAATGAAATGGAATTTACATACAGAACACCTAAACAGAAGAAAGCCAGGTTACAGTGGGCTAAAGACAAGTAATCACAGACTATGAACGACTGGATGAAAGTGGTGTTCAGAGATGAATCATGAATCTGCACATGTGCCGTTCCAAAGGCACATATAAAAGATGAAAGCCTGAGGAAACCAAGCAGATTTTCCTCCACTCATTTATGTTACTGGGTTTTATGTCAGCTAAAGTTCCAGAGGAGATGGCAATCTTCACCTATACAGTAAATGCATAGGTGGACAATTACATTTTCTACATTTCATTGAGCAAAAATCTCAATGACATGGTCAGCAAACAGTCCGGATCTCAACGCCAATAAAAGTTTATGGTGGATATTGAAAAAAATGGTCCATGACAAAACTCCATCCTGCAAAGCTGATGCGTCAACAGCTATTTGAAAAAGTTTAATGGAGAATAGTTTTTCATTAGTGACGGTGCCCACCATAAAAGTCTGAATGGTTGCAATAAAGTACAAATTCTGAGGTTTTTTTGTTGATGATTCCATATTTTTTTCCCTAACAGGGAATTAATGTACTTGCTCAACATGTTAGACAAAGCTGAATGGAAACAACCAACATGTTGGATTTCCTTCTTTAAAGAGTTATATAATCATTTCCATTGTTTCAACTCACAGCTCTCTTGTTGGGGCCATGCTTCCTTTCAGTAAATCAGGTGTAACAGCTCACTATGGTCTGCAAACACTCTCTTTTAACTGCAGACTACTTTGCAGATTTAGATTTGTGCAGGTTTGTTTAAGAAAATCAAATTACAAGGTGATCCCATCATTTTTCCTCTACTGGATCTGAAAAAAAAAAACATTAACTAAAATAATTGAATTTATTCAGGGTAAATTTCATGAAGCAAGACTGTTCAGTTATTAAACAAAAAAGAAAGTGTTTGTGTCATATCAGAGATTTGCTTTTTTGCTACAAAGTAAAAAAGTTGAGTAAGCATTTTCCACATGTGATGATTCCATAATTTCTTTTGCCAGGGGTTGTACAGGTCACTTGATTCCTCTGTATCAGCAGCATGGATTTAGGTCTTTAAAACATACACTTAAAGCCCCTATAAATTCCTGTTAACATTAAACATGAAGGTGATTTCAAAATCACCTTCACTGAAGGACTGATGGCATAGAAACAGTGATTTGTCAACACTAGTCCAGTGGAAAAGCTGCAAGAGTTAGCCCCGCTGCTTTGTAGACTTACAGTCAACATTACTGCTGTGACTCCATTTACTGGCCTGGTTCCTTTAAAAATTTGATTTACTACTTCTAATGTATGATGTAAAAGGAAAAGCAAAATCTTGACTAATTTAATCAGAAATAAAACGTTTATGCCAAGGCAAAAGCACCAAAAATATAAAATAAACCCTTTAGCAGCAAACTCAGAGGACTTTTCAATTTAGTAATTGCAAGTTGTCGGGAGGATACTTCAAGAGCCAGATACAGTTGTGGTAAGAAGTTGACATACACTCATCATGGGCATGAATACCATGGGAATTTTGGGGTTTTGAACTGTTTTTTTATGACTTTAAAAAACAAGATTTGGGTGTACAAGTTGAAATTTATTTTCGATTTTTTCTAATCAACCCAGGATCAAAATTATACATACAGGCTCAAATATATACACACACCCCCACTAATATTTGGTTAAATGTTCCTTAGCAAGTTGCACCGCAACTGGATGCTTTTGGTAGCCACCAACAAGCTTCTGGTATAATTCTGGCTGGATATTTGACCACTCTTCTTGGTAGAATTGACAAATTGGCACAATTGACATTTAAATTGGTTGGCTTCCTGGCACAGACTTGGCTTTTAAGTATAGTCCACAAATTTACAATAGGGTTGAGGTCCAGGCTTTAGGAAGGCCATTCCAGCAGCTTAATGTTAGCCTGCTTGATCCATTTCAAAACCAGTTTTGATGTGTGTTTGTTGGAAAACCCAGTTGTGCACAAGTTTCAACCATCTAGCTGTTGATTTGAGGTGAAGTTGGAGAATTTGGAGGTCGTCCTCCAAATTCTTCAATATACCAGTAACAGTGGCAGCAAAACAGCATAAGAGCGTGATGTTACCACCACCATGCTTGACAGTTGGTACAGTGCTCTTAGGTGTGAAAACCTCACCTTTACTCCTCCAAACATGCATTACATTGCCAAAAGTATTCACTTGTCTGCCTTCACATGTATATGAACTTGAGTGACATCCTATTCTTAATCCATAGGGTTTAATATGATGTCAGCCCACCCTTTGCAGCTATAACAGCTTCTACTCTTCTGGGAAGGCTTTCCACAAGGTTTAGGAATGTGTTTCTGGGAATTTTTGACCATTCTTCCAGAAGTGCATTTGTGAGGTCAGACACTGATGTTGGACGAGAAGGCCTGGCTCACAGTCTCTGCTCTAATTCAACCTAAAGATGTTCTATCGGGTTGAGGTCAGGACTCTGTGCAGGCCAGTCAAGTTCTTCCACACCAAACTCACTCATCCATGTCTTTATGGACCTTGCTTTGTGCACTAGTGTGCAATCATGTTGGAACAGGAAGGGGCCATCCCTAAACTGTTCCCACAAAGTTGGGAGCATGAAATTGTCCAAAATGTCTTGGTATGCTGATTAAGAGTTCTTTTCACTGGAACTAAGGGGCCGAGCCCAAGTCCTGAAAAACAGCCCCACACCATAATCCCCCTCCACCAAACTTTACACTTGGCACAATG
>VUQS01009924.1:2481-21844 GCA_015108495.1 Heterochromis multidens
TATTAAAAATTTTTTTTTTGGGGAAAAAAAAAAAAAAAAAAAAAAAAAAAGCAGCTCCCTGCAGTCACTTAGCCAGCTTGTTAGCTTGGATGACAACAGGACAAAAGGTTGAAACAGCTTAACAAAGAGATATACTTGAACCATCTACCCCTGTCTCATAACTGTACGTGAACTCTCCAGGTGGTTTGGTAGTGTGTGTGGGCTAAATGGTAAGAGTAAGTCCATTTTGAACGCATTTTGGACTTTGTGTCCCCACAAAGGTCAGAACTGTCAAAACGGCTCTCTGTTGGTCAATTTGCTTAAGTAAAACCTGACACAAAAGATTTGCGCACATTTCTTTTGAGCCTGTGTTTTCAGTCTTTCTCACTGTGGTAATTCCACTGTTTTTTTCTTCTTCTCTTCTTGCTATTTGTGACCAAATCATGAGAAAGAAAAGAGGGAATGGGGCACAAGAAAAAAAAATAATAAGGTAATTTATGACTTTTCTTTTTTGATGATCATCCTGTAGTGATCGATGTTTAAAACTTTTAAAAAAAATCTGCCGTGAATAAGTCTGTATGTTTTTCAGTGAAAATCTCAAAAGAAGAAGAATAAGATGATGATGATGAGTATCTAAATCTGTGGGTGTAAAAATAAATGTCAAATCCACGCGTCACATCTCATTTTGTGACAGTTCTCAGAGAGAGATTAAGTGTAAGTGTGCCATGATTATGATAACATCCTCGTTCCTGTTCTTTGCTTCTGTGACAGGTCGGTATGTCCCAACCTAAGGATTGGCCTCAAGCTGAGAATCTATCTATCTATCTATCTATATCTATCTATGCTGTACTTTCTTTGGGTACAGGAAGAGATTATCATTAATCATGAGGGCTTCTCTCTGTTGTAACTGTGGGATCCCTGCTCAAGGTACATATGAATCATGTTCCACCTTCACACACGCTCACACACATTAATTGAATCTCTGAGTGTTTAACAAACCATCTCAGCTATCTGGGTGAGTGCCTGAGGACAATCAATCTCTTCAGGCACTGCCAACGACCCTCCACACATAAACAGTAAAGTATATTCCCCAATAATGACTCCACTATAACGACAACTACCTCTGTATCCTTCTCCTTTATCCATGACACACGCACACACAAGTGTCCAGCACTAATGACTGCAAACATACAATTAGCTTAAACTCTGTTGTCAGCAATTTTATAAACAATTGAAAATCCACACAGCACCATGTCCCTGATCTGTTTCCTTTTCCCCCGTCACTTCCTCAGTTTAATGGGAATAATTTAGGACCATGTTTTCATGACCTTTCTGGTTGTTTAGACACCAATATCTGCCAAAGAAAATGTTATAAGATGCTAAACAGGACAGCCTCACAGCATGTTTCTTTAGACACTTTTTAAAAAAATATATATCTGGAAAAACCAAACAGCAAATATTAAATTAGCTCAGATGATTTGAGTTTGGAACAGGTTTGAGTTTTGAAACTAAATATGCCAGAACATCTGCTGCCCATCCTTTATTGGAAAATTTTGCACGGACAGCCCTGGACATGTGAGGAGAAATTGTGGTTTTGTATGGCACACCTAATGTACAATGAGCACTGGCCTGTTGATGCTTGATAATAAAAAATCAATTATGAACACATTTGCTGAAATACAGTTACAGTGTGGAGCATTAAGAGGATCAGAAGAGTCAAAGGTCTGTGTGTGTGTGTGTGTGTGTGTGTGTGTGTGTGTGTGTGTGTGTGTGTGTGTGTGTGTGTGTGTGTGTGTGTGTGTGTGCACGATGAGGTTAGCAACAGATAGGTTTAACGGTCTTCCAGAAACAACTTGAAGGCCACATTTCATCTTTAGTGCTCATTACAGAATGATTAAAATCCTATATTTTTCATTAAAAAATAGATTTCCCATAACTTCCTCTGGGTAAATACTTTTAGCTATATAGCCTGAAATAGAACACAGTTTTCTGCAATGTTAAAGGTTAGGTTTATGTAGTTCACCACTGAAACAGTATTTATTGTTGTTGTGACAGTACATTGTGGGCTGGATACAATACATAAATGATAAGTATTGATAACTGCTGTACGGCTGGAGTCTCAGGGTTGATTGTTTAGTCGTTATGCTGTCATCCCACCAATGACAATGGCAGTAATACTTTCATAAGGAGAAAAAGTTGGGTTTTTTTTTAGCAGCAGCAGCAGTAAGGGAGAAGGTTCATGGATCGTGGATGTAATGAAGGAGGATATGCAGAGGGATGGTTTGACAGAGGAGGATGCTAGGGATGGAGTGAGGTGGATCCACTGTGGCGACCCCTAAAGGGAGCAGAAGAAAGAGAAGACAATGTGGAAAAAAGAAAAACAAAACTCTTACATCTGTGGACTGGCCCAAACCTAATGGTGACTACTAGGCACAGACTGTATATAAAGATGGACATAGGCTACAGCTCTGAAAAGTGAATCCCTCAGTAAACACCTGATGGGTTTATGGTCTCAGTCGCTAGGTTAATGTCTTCTTGTATTAAACATGATGCTTATTTTGTACATTCTGGTCTCCATTAGTGTCCAGGAGGATGATAAAGTAGAGTACACTTCAGGCCAGGCCCGCCGTGTGATTCACTAGTTGCTACAGTGTTAGTGTGCAGCATTCCTTTTTTCCCTTTTTTTCTCATGACATCTGGTTTCAAACAGCTACAATGGAGAAATGCTCAGTTTGAAGCTTTAAAAACAGGACTTCGTATACCAGTGGATGACGTCACATCTTTCGTATACAGTCTCTACCTGACACCATGCCAAAGAAGTTGCTGGCACACCGATATTCTCTTAAAGAAGAGGGCCAAAAACTTAAGTGGTGAAATCTGCAGCTCAGCTACCAACCTTGCACATCATCTGTAAACAATAAGCTGACTTTTTTGTGTTAAGATGCTTTGCCAACTTTCTGGTTTGATGCACTTTATTTTTATAATAGCACTCACATCTAGTTATGGCTTCCCCAGGTTCCAGCATGTGTCAATAGCAGTAACTCCACCTACATCAAGCTGGATGTGAAACCTCGTCTCTCATTTAAATGGAAAATAAACTCAGAGTCTGCTGTTATAATTTCAGATTAAAGTAACAATTTTACAAAGTTTTTTTTTAATGTCTGTAATTAATTTACACTAAAAAGGCTGGCAGGTAGATTGCACTCCATACACTGTAGCAGATTTAGTTTTAAAGATAACCACACCCCCATGATCAATCCAGTGGCTGAAAGAGCAGGTGGGATTTCAGCCCACCAGCATTTTATTCAGTTGACTAGAGCCCTACATTTTTGTGTGATTGCACTGTTCCCTGAAGTCTCCTACATATGGCTCTCTAAGTTTGTTTTATTGTATGTTGCCCACTTCTTTTCTGTGCTTTCTCCATCTTTTTACTGTTATTTTAATTAATAAAAATAACCCCATAAAAGTAACCTTGACAGACATGATCAGATGTAAATGAGCTGGCACTTATAAAGCGCTTTTCTACTGTAACTGAGCACTCATAGCGCTTTTTACTACAAGCCACATTCACCCAATCACACAAGCACTTTTTTCTATACCTAAGCACTTTGTCTAACACTCACACGCACACGCACATACACACTCACACTCCAATGGATGCACTGGGGCAACTCAGGGTTCATGTGGACTGGAGTATCGTGCCCAAGGATACTCCAGTCCACATGCAGACTGGAGTAGCCAGGAAATCGATCCACCGATCTTCTGATTGGTAGACGCCTTGCTCTACCTCCAGAGACCCTGTAATAAAGACACACAGGGAATTATTTTACATCCTAAATGAATTGCATATGGAACAAAAAAAAAGAACTATACTATACTATAGACTGTCTACTGTCTATACTATAGACAGTTGCATTATATCCATAGGAAGGACATGTAAAACTGGTTGAAAAGTTCACCTGAAGACAAAGTTTACCACAAAAAGGGGAGAGAAAATCATCAAAAAAGCAGAAAGTGAAGAACAGACAGTGGCTGCATTCGAAAGCTGTCGCTGTTTTTAACACTCGGTTTCACTTCAGCTCGACTTTGGTCTTCTCGCGGCTGAAGGTTCCAATAACAGCACGAGCAAGAGTAGCTGACAGGCTGGTTGTTCCACCTGTTTTTGATGCTGCCTCCTGGTGACAGTAAACAGCTACAACATATAGACGATGGTCTGCAAAACTGTGCATGGGCGCTGCGTAGGACCAACACGTAACATACCGGCACCTTTGGACTGTGACTGTTGCAAGAATATGTGGCAAAGCTTAATATAATCTTTCTAAAGTGAAAAGGAGAACTAGAGGTAGAAACAACAAATTACTTTGCTGATTTATGTCATTTTGTTTGTTTCAGTCACTCATTTGTCCACTTTTATTGGAGTTCAGCAGAGAGTGGCACATCACTGTTTATAAAGTACGAGTGTGTTACATTCAGTTCACAAAAGCGAACACATACAAGCACTGTACATAAGGCTAATATCTCAGATGCCTATTATTCATGACAGAGTTATCAAAGTATGACTCTTCCTGCATCTTTTGTGCCCTCTATTAGGATTTTAAACAGAAGTAACCAACTCTGTATTGCTGCTGGCACTCTCAGGGAGTTTAAAATGTATACATTTATACTGGGAATGCTGATAAAGGCATGTTTTGTTTGCTCATGTTTTATCTACAGACTCATTTTATATTTTTAATTTTCCTTTTTGTTTTCTTATTCCAAACTGATGTTGGCAGGTAGGAGGGTGAATGGAGTCAGATGTGTCAGATGTGTCTCATTCTCTGCAAGCAGAATAAGTCCCAAAAATGATCAAGAACATTTCAGACTTCTGAAAACATTTTTCGCAGTATGCTACAGATAGCTGTTATGTTGCTGGCTGTGCACTGAAAGGTTACTATTAAATGAGGGGAAACAAACTGATCTTTGCGCAGTCATAAAGTTTATGAATGCCACACTCATTTGTTGCATAATGTCAGTGTGAGATTTACAGTGTGCCTTGATGTGCTAACATTTTATATTGTCACATTTTCACCGCCCAGTATCAGCAATCGTGCTGTAATTTTACATTCATAGCCTCATTTTCTGCCATATGAACAAGCAAAGGGATCTGTCCTCTTCATCATGAACCCAATTTCCTGCAGAGACATCATGTAAATTGTCGACATCGTATATTGGTAGATGTGTTAGTCCACCTGTGTGTAAGAGTGCCTGTGCCTTGTACCCATGTGGGTTACAGAGGAAATGGATGCTTTTGAAATGAAGTGCAGCAAAGAGCCCGGGGCAACTCCTCACTCTCAACCTTCTGCTTTTCATCATAAATCTTTCATTATTCTTAAGTCACCTTTGTTCTTGCCCCCTCTGCTCGTGTGTGTGCTTCCTGAAAGAGAGAGAGTGACTCTGACTGCCTCTGGATTGTCCCAATTGGATGGAATTTAAAAAAATATTCATGTTCAAATCCTTTTTTTTATCATCTGGAACTGATAAAAAAGGAGCACTCAACTGAAAGGATTTGCACTTAACAATGCAAAAAATGAGATAGGATTCAAAAGAGTATACAAAGTTATTCTCATGGTCTAATGCTGTATGCCAGGCATGCTCACTTTGCTCTGCTAGGCAACCTAGTCAGCCCTCAATTTGGCCTTTTACCCTTTTCCCTCCAGAATCACTCAAGATATATCTGCAACTACAAAACTCATTTTCCCCGAGCAAACTTCCACTCACCGTGATTTATATTTCCCAACCTCCTTCCGCTAACTTTCCCCTCTTGTGTCACATTTGAGTTCAGCTCAAAACACAAACACGGGATGTGGTCTGAAGATTTTGACGCAGGTATCCAGGAAATATTGAGTGAAGCACAGCAGGGCAGACTTAGACTCAACAGAGTCTGGTGATGGTGTGGTTGGGGAATTTCTGCCTTTATTGTGTCTTGTGAGCGAAACCTATAGATCTTGCCTTTTAACCAAGATAATAACAAACTCATTCATAACAAATAATAAACAAATAACAATCATAACAAAATCATGTTTGAATTAGTGACAATGGTGTTTCTGGTGCTCACAAAAGCAAGCCAGCGAAATGTAATGATGTAGCTCTTTTCACAAGAAGTGCTTTTCAAAGAGCCATTACACAGCATGCAATACTGGAATTAAAAGAAATGCTAAAAAATTGGCAGAGAAAAAAAAGAGAGCTCATTGGGTGCATAAGCTGAAAAAGTTTTTCTTTCCTTGAAATTTTTAGACCTATAAATTGAGATTTGGAAGAAGACTAAGACATGTTGTAGACATTATAAACTAAATATATTCACTCAATTGCTTGTTAACACAAATATCTAATCAACTAATCACATGGCAGCACCTGAGTGCATTTAGGGCTACAGCAGAAGAAGACCACACCGAGTGCCACTCCTGTCAGCTAAGAACAGGAAACTGAGGCTATATTTTACACAGAGAAGTTCACACATCCAAGACAAAACTGAACAACAGAAGATTGGAAAAGCATTGCCTGGTCTGATGAGTCTCTGCTGCAACATTTGGATGGTAGAGTCTGAATTTGGTGTCAACAACATGAAAGCGTGGATCCATCCTGCCTTGTATCAACAATTTAGGGTGTTGGTGGTGGTGTTGGTAGAGCCATAACAACACCACCAGGTCAAGATTTTGCATGCTATATTGAGCCACATTTAAATATTTTGTTATGATGTTTAATTCGTAGCATTTTTAATGTTTGATCCTGATCATTTGCATTTATTTTGTAATTTAGGATACTGTGCTCCATTAATTCGTCCTGCTATTGTGATGTTATTCTGCTGTTGTGTAGGTAGTTGTCGTGAATTGCTGTGTGTAGTTGGGCCAGCGTGCTCAGATTAGAAGTTAGTCAAGTAAGCAGGACATGGAGCAACAGTTTTCTGACCCTTGCAATTCATAGTTGTTTTACGTATAATGGTGACAGGAAGAGATAACCAGGACTCCAACCGGAGACTTTTCTTTTTGTATGTGTCAGTTATGTGTGGAATAAATAATGGTTTATTTTTTCCTTTTTTATGGACGCCTCAGTTTTTAATATTGAATGGCATGCAAGCTGCCTTCTAGAAAGCACAAGTACAACACTTTATGTAATGCAGACACAGCAAAGGTTTCAGCTACAGGTGTAATGATGTGGGGGATATTTTCTTGGCACACTTTGAGCCCCTTAGTACCGACTGAGCATCATTTAAACACCACATCCTATTGTTGTTGATCATGTCCATCCCTTTATGGCCACAGTGTACCCATCTTCTGATGGCTGCCTCCAGCAGGAGTCCCAAAGTTTGTCACAAAGCTAAAATCATCTCAAACTGGTTTCTTGAACATGACAGTGAGCTCACTGCACTCAAATGTCATCCACAGTCACAGATCTCAATCCAATAGAGCACCTTTGGGATGTGGTAGAACAGGAGATTCATATCATGGATGTGTAGCCAATAAATCTGCACCAACTGTGTGATGCTCTCATGTCAATATGAAACAAAATCTAATAAAGTGACCGGAAAGTGTATATTACATTTGGCTGAATAAATGGAACACAGATTTTGAAAGACCTAACCTTCATATTCATGTGAGTAAGGATTACAAAACAGCCCCAGTAAATTAAACTATATTGATTCAGTTAATTCTTTCTGAATGTGTGTGATGTTCATTCATTATTATTCTTCATTGATTCCAGTTGTTTTGTTTCACAGAAAAAAGCAAATGACACAAGCCGCAATTCTGACCATGGCCACCACAGGCTCGGTCTGCGTGCTTTTCCTGCTGATACTCCAGGTTCCTCCCACAGTTCAAAGACTGATTTCTGCAGACGCATGTTAAATGAACTGGAAACCACTGTGGCTGTGAATGTGATTATCTACGAAGTGACATTTAATTTTAGGCCAAAATGACAAATTACAATCTTATCTCTGCGTGAAAAAACACTATCTTTTCATTTACATGAATAGGGCCACTCCAGTCAGCAAGGCACAGCAGTAGCCAATCAAATGCATGCATGCATGCATTCCTGGTAGATTATTTTGTAACATGAACATTGTGGAAGGCTACTTTGCAATTCGTACAAAAAAATAATAATAATAAATAAAATTGAAAAAAACCCATTGAAAATACAATTGTGCACATCCAGGACTGTATTTAATTTTTCCCCAGTTCTGGGGGGGGGGAGCACAGTCTGAATGAAACAAACTTTAAAAACTAAATACTGTAATATGAAATTAAGTGTACGTTCTTTCATTTTTTTTTCTCTTTTTCACCTTGTGTTTGAGTTATGCTGACTTTAGCTTGTGTGTAGGATGGACTTAAATGAATTTTGACCTTGAGAACTGCAGGAGTGTAAGCTCGTGTGCTACTATGTAAGTTAAGTTAAGTCACTGACCATAGCTGTAGGATGGGGTCACAGTGGATTTACTCTGCAATAAAAAGGCAAAAATCCACACCTTCTTTGTTCTATTTAAAGCAGTTAGATTAAAGTATGCTCAAACTTACACTCAGCTTGTTTGAAGTTTTTTGTGATCAATCATCCGGTGAGTTTATAGATTTTGGCAGCACTGAGTGTGGAAACAAATCTGATTCCAGATCTGAGATGTCAGGAAATCCCAGTGGACTTGACTGGCTGACTTCTTTGTGCTTCTCAGCGTTTTGTTATCACAAGCTTTCCAGTTACTGCAAAAAGTTATGAGATTAAAGTTTCTTTAATTTTCTTTTTAGCAACGGTGTCTCATATGGTCATTTACTGCAGTTAGAAGAGTGAATTACTGCAGTTTTCTTATTAATTACTGCAGTTTTCTTCCTTCATGCCATGTGTTTGAGTTTGTTTTGAAAGAAGTCAGATATTCTTAGAGAAAAAATTGTTATTAGAGAATCTATGAACATTTAAATTTCCAGATTCTAAAAATACTGTATGAAAGTGAACCATATATGAAATGCAGCTATATTGTTGTGCATGAACCTATATTTACTTCAGGTGACCCTTTACATAGACATCACTGCTCTTCTTTGCATGAAGCTTGGTTATATGGACATATAGAGAACCTGGTGTTTTTGCTCTTTCACCCTTCTGTGAACTCTAAACCTTGTCCTTCTCCAGTACATACCGACAGCGTCATAGGAAGAACACAGGCTTCTTTTATCTGTTGGCTACAGGCTATTAGTCTTTCCACCCTCATTTCACCAGGCAGTTTCTGAAAAAAAAGCGCTGACACAAACAGCTGAGGGGTGTAGTTACAAGAAAAAAGATGGAGGAGAACGAGGGTGATATGGGTGTAGATGCATGTGCATGGAAGAGGAGGTGATTGAGGACGGTGGTGCAGAACAGACAAACTGTGTAAGCGTAATTCCCTGTGGCACCACAAGATTAATTTTTCACTTTAGATTTTCTGGTACATGCTGACACGTCAATGAGTCCCGGTCCATTTCATGGGGATAAGAGCTGCATGATGAGCAGATCACATCAGCTCCCTCCGAGCTTGTGTGAACCATCAATCCCTGGCCTTCACAGTGACAGGCTAAGCTTCGGGCAAAAGGTGACAGGAGCCTTAGGAGATGGATTTGTGTGTGTGGATGGTCAGGGTAATAATAATAAATGCAGAAATGCCCTTTCATACATTCATTTGTATGTGCACGTCTGCATGGAAGGCATGCTTTAAGGTTGTGGTAAGATTAGATTTAAGGTTACACTAAGGCTTGGGGGTAGGGTTAGGTAAGTAAGTCGATGTAATGTCTGTGAAGTCATAGATACACAACTGCCTCTCTTTCTGTGTGTGTGTGTGGGGGGGGGGGGGGTATGTTTGTGTGTCTTGGACATGGAGGCTAGAAAAAGCTAAACATACCCTTTTAGGATTTATTTCAAGTGCACAGAGGTTTTGTGCTGCAGAAAGAGGCTACAGCACCATCTTGTGGTGGTCTGTCACATTTGAACTTATCCTAAATATGTGCAGCAACTCCGTGTGTGCTGAAGTAGTGCCCTGTTATGTTTTTATGGTCAAGTTGGAATGACCCTTTGGGAACTGTAAGTTACACAAGTGTATTGAGTCTAGTTTGGCTAAAAGTGAATAGAGATGAATGAGTTTATGCACTGTGGACAATAACAAAAAAGTGAAACTATGCATTTCTCACGGAGGGGTCTGACTGTAGACCTCCAGTGTTTGGACACTTTTTTCTGCAGGTTCTGCTGCCAAGACACCTCTAGTGTGGAAAGGAAATAACAAAAGGTTTTCCCCTGTGGCTCGTCAGTCTATACAGCAAATCTGATTTGTTCCACGTGTGTGGTTAAGGTTAGGGTTAAAGGCAGGGGGTACGGAGAAGTGTTAAGTATCTTTGGTACATGCTCAACCCATTTCTACACTTGCAAAGAACAAAGTGGGCATGTGATACATGCCCCAAAACCATAGAAGAAGGTGTGGCCAGCTATTATATCTGCTCAAAGTTAGCATGCTCCAGCAATGCAGTCACCATTATTAATTCTACAAGGGTATAATGAAATGAGAACTACGAAAGAGAAACTACATTTCAGACTTTCACACCTCTGCAGACCTAAAATGTTGCATTTAGCAACATACAAACCAAGTCGTAGGCAAATGCAGTCCTATAAATTAAATCAAGGTAAAGGTAAAGTAAATCCATGCAGAGCTGTAGCACAGACACATGACTATGATCACTGACCACATGCCAGCTGGCTTAACACTGCTGACCTTTGATGGAACAGAGAACCAGGAAGTCCAAAACAGGTTAGCTGATCTTTAACATTTTATGATACAGTGAAAATCCTTGAAAATAACACTGCTTGTCTACACTAGATCAACAAGCAGACCTCATCTTTATCTCCAGTTTGAGAAGTTACCTTGAAAAAACATGTTGATCTCTGAGGCTACCACCAATCAAAGCGCTCGCACTGTTTTAGAGGATTGAAGCAGCTTTGCTTACAGGGCTGTGAAGAGCCTGGAACAAACTCCAGATATGGTCATAGTGTCAGTTAATCTGCTTTTGGAGCTGACTGTAAGCTCAGTCATCCTTTGATTGGGTCCGGCTGATTCTTCTTGTCACGTTTGAGTCGTGAGGAGAATTAATCTCGTGGATGGCTACGTCTGGGGGGGGGCTTAGATGAGGTTTGCTTTAGGTGGACTTTCTTCAAAGAATTTTAAGGCTTCTTGTACAGATGAGTATGCACATAATGTGCACATGAAGCGACAGATCAAACATGCACAGAATGCTAAAGCTGTGCTAAGAACTCTTCTGTGTGTCCCCCAGGCTGTTTGCTTATCGGTGTCAGTGGAAAGTGTTGCACTGTGAGGGCAGCATTTTATGCCTGTGTGTGTGAGAAAGAGCTTTTCTTCTCACGCTATGATGACTCATTGGTGACAACAACCACCACTCAGATGCTTTTTGATATCACTTATCCTGGATTCTCCTCGAGGAGATTAGACAGACACACAAACACACACAAACACACACACACACACACACACACACACACACACACACACACACACACACACACACAAATGTAGATATTTTCTTGTGACATTTTGTTCTCCTCCTCTTTTATTAGATGACTTTTAATGTTTCAGCCTGAATGGCTAACTCTGTCTGCAATATAAATGAAAAGCCAACTTTCCTTTTATTATATCTAATAAAAACTTTTATGTAATCACAAATAGGTCTAAAATATAGACATTGTTGAGCTCAGTTTTGAATGCAACAGATTTACGAAGGAGAAAGTCGACTTCACGTCTGTCAAATTCTCCATTTATAGTCCATTACCGCTGCACTCTTTGTAGTGTGAAAGGTCTCCATTAAAAAAATAAAATAGCAGTTTGATCCTTCATGAAGACTAAGGGCCTTTAATGGATTCATAAAGCCACGGAATATAAATCAACAGAAATATCACAAGCTACCACTCCACTTTCCACACAAACACTATACATTAGCACTGTGTTTACTTATATGGTGGCAATTTATAAGAAGAAACACATTCACCATTAACTATTTGATTAAGTCATGATAAAGCACTTATTAATATAATGTTTTCCCTTACTAACTAACTCAATTCCTGCTTATTGACTATAAAGCAAATAGCTGTACATAAATTATGATCTAAACAGCAGTCACTGTCCCTTTTTCTGGTGTCTTCAAGGCCAAAGTCCACACATACATGGGTCCATACATGATAATGGTGTTTTATGTGTGGACACTAAAACTGAGCTTTTGAAAAAGTCCTTCCATGGTGAAGATTATCAGAAACCCAGTTTCTGCGTTTGCATGTGTACAAGGACAATGAAGATTTTTGTCTCGTAACGTCAAACGCATGTGTCTTTATCTCCGTTTTTGATATCAGACTATGTTCTGTGCACAGACAAAGAAGATGGAAGTAGTTACCATGATGTCACCTGTTAATTTGTAAGTCCCGTTTTTGAAGCCTTGAGATGATTTTTGTATTTTCATGTGTACCGGTGATGTTTTGTCTGTTGCCACCTTGGTGTATTGAAACCGGATGTGACAAGAGAGGAGCAGGTGTGACTGTGAAATCCCACATTGGCTGATGACTTGTCGAACACAAGTCATCAGCCAATGAGCATACCCCAGATAATCCTTGTTTCTGAAATATAACATGACCAAGATTTACAAAATGGACCATATTTTATGTTCAGTATGGCCTGAAGTGAGTCACTGAGCCTATAAACACAAGTCAAGTCAGGAAACCACTTTCCCATAGACTTCTAAAGGACCAGTGGTCTTTTCCAGCCACAGGTACCATTACACAGAATGCAAGTTTAAAGCACTTGCACATTGGCTTCACTTTTCAGATTGAAAAGTTATGTCCATGTTTTACACTGTCTGTAGCTCTCTGTTTTTATTTTTAGGCTTCTGATTGGCCAGCATTTCTATAGGGTTAGGATTTCATCGCCCCCTGTTGCTTGACAGTGCTTGAGATTATTTTTTTATGTTTTCATGTGGACAGACATATTTTTCACAACTAAAATTGAAAATCCCAGTTTTAAAAAATACCTGTGTAGCCCAAGGCAAAGAACAATTAAATTTCTATAATTTCTCAGAGGCTTCCTTACTTGCTATCAGTAAGCAGTAGCAGGTAGTTGTTGAGGGACACTCGTAGCTAATACAAAGGAATCAATACATGTTCTATAATGACTCATAGTCAGTATGCTACAAATATGCATGCAAATAAGCTCTAGTTAATGGAGCCTATTTAATACACAGTGTTTTGGTGAGATTATGATAATTTGCCACATAATAATTAAATGCTGGTAGCTGCAGGAGCAATGTGAAGAAGTAGTTCATTATTTTAAGAAATATGTTCATTTCTTTCATGCATAAAGTTAGACTGATGCCACTGTCCTTTCTGTACATTAAATATGATGCATATGCAAAATATAACACACAAATCCATATAATCTATGAGCTACAGTCAGCAGCTTAGCTAAACACACAGAATGGAACCAAGAAAAAGTGGCTATGACCTTCCAAAGGCAACAAACGCACCTGTCATCACTGCTATACTTCCTGGAAGTATAACAGTGATATAAAATCCTCTGAAAATCTCTGATCTGGCCGAGAAAGACTGCCAAACATAATCCCCCATCAAAACTTTGTATTTTTGTACAGATTAAATAAACACAATATAATGCCAGGCCAAATACTAAACCACAGAGGCCAGTGCAAGACAAAAGTATTCCTTTTAGACTTTTAGACTTTTCTGCAGATGTTTTTCTGCCATGAAAACTGGCCACCACAGGCCTTTATTACACTTCTGTGTTCTTGAAATAACCACTGCATGGTAGCAACAGGCAACAGAAAAGTGCAGCGTGAGCCTGTTTCTTTTAATAATAGCATGTAGCGTGACTTTAAAGCCATGCTGCCTGTATGGAGTAAACTATGCATCCTTTCAACTGCTGCAAAAACCAGTACAATGAGTAGAACTGCAGAAAACATAAAGGAAAGATGCAGGCACATGTGGTGCAATCTAACGTGCATGTGCTGTCTGAGTGTGCCTGATGGATGAATCCCTGACAATGATGTAATTGGCAGCGTCCGAGTGGAGATTTGCAGGTGTCAGACTGATGTGACACACCTCTGCTGCAGGCCCTTTTTGTACCTCGCTGATAAGATAAGACTCAGTGTCTGTCGCTATCACATTCACACAAAGTGAAAGGTGTCAGCTCCTTTCTTCCTGACAGATTAATGCGTTACCATATTTGAAGCATTTTTATCACTCACATACTTCACAAGCACAAACACGTTCATTTCTGGCTATATGCGAGCGAGGATAACAATGATATTCTCGAAATTAAATACCATAATCACAGGCACTGCTTTTAGGGGGAAAATGCTTCTAAATTTGCAGAGATTGAGCTCTTCAAAAAAAAATCCTTAATTTGCCAAAGTTCATAACTGTCAAAACTAATCTTTTATAAACATCTCTTTATTGAATTTTCAAATGATTCATGTATACATAAAACTTACTACTTAATATACTAAATATAGAACCACCTTCCCCTTGTTCCAGCCCTCTGATTTCTCCTACACAATCCATCTCAGCACTTCAGTTCTAACCCACCAGGCTATAGCTCTCCACAGAATAATAATGACAATGACAATAATAAGGGCTATTACACAGAGGTGCGCAACCAAGGGGAATACAGCAAATGATAATGGATTTGTACCTACAACAACACATATTGGCCCACATGTTCTTGCACTCCTACACAAAGAGAGTGCTATTTATCATTTAAATTTGTTTTTTCCCAGTAACAGCAGAGAAATAAGATATTGATGAGGTCCACGTTATGAACATTCCAGTTAAACAGGATAGGAGTGCAAGCAAGCAAATAACTGAAGGCAGCTACACTGGCTGAACTAATACCTGCTGGGTTGAAAACTGAATCACAAAATACACGTAAGCAAGGTTGTGACCAGGTCATATAAATGAAAGTGGCTGACGATGATTTACATTTAACACCAGAGGGTTTATAATCTGGGAGCAATTTAGCTAATTTGGCTTTTGTATAGTAGATGCAAAATTTCAATAATAATCTGACGCATTGAAACGTTTCTAGATTTCATCTCTGTGCAAAAGTCAGATTGACACTGAACATGTCATAATAGTTAAGTAATAGAATACATATACACTCACCAGCCACTTTGTAAGGTACACCTAATCAACTGCTTGTTAATGGGAATATCTAATCAGCCAATCCCATGCCAGCAACTCAATGCATTTAGACAAGAAGACATGAATAAAACCTGCTGAAGTTCAAACTGACCATCAGAATGGGGAAGAAAGGTGATTTAAGTGACTTTGAACATGACATGGTTGTTGGTGCCAATTGGGCTGGTCTGAGTATTTTAGAAAATGCTGATCTACTGAAATTTTCCCACACAACCATCTCTAGGGTCAGACTGATTTAAGCTGATAGGAAGCCAATAGTAACTCAAATAACCACTCAATACAACTGAGGCATGCAGAAGAGCATCTCTGAATGCACAACACCTCAAACCTTGAAACAGATGAGCTACAGCAGCAGAAGACCACACTGGGTGCCCTCTCTGTCAGCCCAGAACAGGAAACTGAAGTTAAAATTCACAAAAGTTTACCAAAGTTGGATTGGAAAACATTTCTGCTGCAAAACTTGGATCAAGGTCAGAAATTGGCGTAATCAGCATGAAAGCATGGATCTATCCTCCCTTGAATCAACGTTTCACGCTGGTGACAGTGGTGTAATAGAGTGAAGGATATTTTCTTCACACACTGTGAGCCTCTTAGTACTAACTAAGCATCATTTAAACACCACAGCCTACCTGAGTATTGTTGCTGACCATGTCCATCCCTTTATGACCATAGTGTACCCATCTTCTGAAGGCTGCTTCCGGCAGGATAACTCACCATGCTCAAAGCTCAGATTTTCGCAAACTGGTTTCTTGAACATGACAATGAGTTCACTGTACTCTAATGGCCTACACAGTCACCAGATCACAGTCCAGTAGAGCACACTTGGGATGTGGCAGAACATGAGATTCAAATCATGTGCAGCCAACAAATCTGCAGCAACTGTGTGATGCTAAAATCTGGACTAAAATCTCTGAGGAATGTTTCCAGCACCTTGTTGAATCTATGCCATGAAGAATTAAGTCAGTTCTGAAGGCAAAAGGGTTCCAACCTGGTACTAGCAAGGTGTATCTAATAAAGTGGCCAGTGAGTATAAGTATCTTGGCAGAAAATAGATGTCATATCTGCCATAAACTAGAATTATATTTTGTTTGTCGATAGTTCAGTTTTATGTGAACGTTTTTAAAGGATTACATTTTTATAGCATGAAGTACTAGACATGTGTATGAATCCCATGATTCCACATTTAAACACTCACACACACACACACACTCTCTCTCTCGCAGGGAGGTCACCAGCTGCCATAAGTGTCATGTGCTGTAAAATAAAAAGTCTCTTTTAGCAAGTAAAATTCAGTTCTCACACACTCAGGGCCAGCAGACAGTTTAACTAGATACGCATGTTTAAGATTGAATAACAGCTGTAGATTTATCACTCTGTGTGAGACAAACAAAACCTGATCTGTTGATTCATTTTCCCGTTTCCCTTCGTCATGCTCCTTTTTGATCAGTTCAGCATTAAAATACAACTTGAAACACAAACAGTACAAAAAATCAAACTCAATCAAGCTGGGCTTTGCAATTTGTTTTGTTTATCTATGTAGTTTGTTTTCTGTGTGCAGATCAAGGAAAACAAAGCATCAAAATTACTTTTTTAATATTTTACTTTTATCTGTTTCAAGATCATGTCAGTTCAACAGATTCACTTTACAGTTTGAAACGATGACTCTGACACCGTGACGAGGCCGAGGATTCACACACAGAACAGAGGCTCCCCTGAATTTGTTATGGCTTAGAGCTTGTTTCATGGAGCCTGAGGAGGAGGGGGGTTAAGTTTGGTAAATGTGTGTTTAAAAGACACTGTGTGTGCTGAAGGAAGGTCAGGGCAGACGGTGTGAATTTCAGGGACCGGGTAACCAGGGGTTAAGGGTGAATCACCACAGGAGAGTGAACATAATCGGCCATTAGATTACAGGGGTTGGAGGGATCATACTGAGGGCAGCCGGTGACTGAGGCAAAGGCAACAGGCAATCAAGGCAACTTCAATCTCTTAAAACCCACTGACTAACTGGAGGAGCACTCCAACAGCTAAATATTGTTTGCCTTCACAGAATGGAGGATGCACAAGTTATCTAGAATCTATCCATGTAAATAAATTAGTGCTTCTACTGGGTTTAAATATACACTCATGCTTTACTAGGTACACCTGTTCAATTGGCTGTTAACACAAACATCTAATCAGCCAATCACATAGCAGCAACTCAATGCATTTAGACATGTAGACACGTTGAAGATGACCTGCTGAAGTTCAAACCGAGCATCAGAATGAGGAAGAAAGATGATTTAAGTGACTTTGAACGTGGCATGGTTGTTGGTGTCAGAGGGGCTGGTCTGAGTATTTCAGAAACTACTAATCTACTGGGATTTTCCACACAACTATCTCGAGGGTTTACAGAGAATGGTCCAAAAAACAGAAAATATCCAGTGCTCTGGGCAAAAATGCCTCGTTGATATCAGAGGTCAGAGGAGAATGGCCAGAGCTGATAGGAAGCCAACAGTAACTCACGTAACCACTCATTACAACCAAGGTAGGCAGAAGAGCATCTCTGAATGCACAGCATCTCTGAAGCAGATGGGCAGCAGCAGAAGACCACAAAGAGTGTTAGTTTAATATCCAAAAGAGTCCAGTGCAGAGTAGTTTTCAGTTATCAGTTGTGCAATAAGGAGTCACTGATCTTGGCAAAGATTTTTTAATATTTTCTCACTCCCACACAGTGACAATTATCTTTGCTTATCAAAAAAAGAGAAAAGAAAAGAAAAGCATGGGCAAACAGTTTCCAGTTTCTGTTATTTCTTCAGGTCTGCGATGCCAAGAGTGATTTCCAAAGAGAAACAGAACAGCACACAACCGTCCAAAAAACCATAACTTGTCATTTTCCAGATTCAAACAAACAAGATATAGTGATAAAACAGTGAACTTTAGGGGAACTGGGAGGTGGATTTCAAACAGACCCAGGCTAGAGGTTTTCCTCTGTTTTGGTGTTTTAGCTTCAGAAAGTATTTAACAGAAAGTCATGGTAAATCTTCTTATCTTCACTCTTCAAAAAAAAAAAAGAAAATTTCTCAAATGTTGAACTGCTTCTTTAACATTTTCCTTCTGCTGCTTTTGTTGCAGTTCTGTATAGCACATTAGTTTTTATATGCGGATAACCATTTGCCTCTTGTGTTGGCATCCAAACTGACTGCTCCAAAACTTTACTGTCTTACATCTGAGTCCTGAGAAAGCTGCCTGTAACCAAACATCTCTCTCTCTCTCTCTCTTGCCTCCATATTCATGTTTTCTTTTCATTTTCTCTTCATGTGTCTACATGTGTGCATGGACCAGTATCAATCCAGACTGATTAGACATCTTTTGGCTCCAACTCAGATTAAACAACAGTTCATTTCCCCCCTTCTTTCCTACATTATTTGTCTTCTTCAACCTTATTTGTGTCTCCTGCCCTCAGTGTGACACACATGCACACAGTGGTTTTTATCATCAGGCTGCTCCCTTTGATGTAAGTGATAATGTGGAGTGCAGTCTGTAGTGCAATCGTGGGAGAGGTGACACCTCTCTGTTGTGTCATGTACTCCACAGACAAGGTCGTAAGTTTCACTCACTATGACTGTACCACTGAATGACTCTCCATCTGAGAATGAGTCTGTATAACACGCCCGCCGTCTTTTCCAACTCCTTTATTGACTTTCTCACCCTCCCATTCATCCATTTCAATGATTCCCAAGTCTCTCATAAGGTTTTTTTTTTCATTAAATCACACACATGGTTCTTCTGAACTCCCATTCACTCATTCAGAGATACACATCCCCACATCACAAAGATAAAAAATGCACAGATGAGAAGTGGAAACCACGGCTGTAGTTTTCATTGTTTTTAACACTTAGGAGTTGTAGGGAGTTGTCTATTTTGACTTCTGTCTTCTCTACAGGAAGGAGCTAAGCTAAAGGACCGACAAGAGCGCAAACATATTCAAGAGTTACCTATAATACCGGTTGTTCCACATATTTTTGAGACCACCACAGGACAACATGTAGATGTTGGTGTGGAAAGCTCTTCATACCACTTATGTGTTACCAATTCACTAAAATGCCAGGATTCAATTTTCAATTCAATTTTATTTATATAGCGCCAAATCACAACAAAAGTC
>VUQS01009928.1:5260-33290 GCA_015108495.1 Heterochromis multidens
TCTTGACTGTGAAAGATCTTGGATTTCACTTTTGTTTCCAACTTGCCACTTTAGTGCATCAGGATAGTCACCATTCTTAAAAATGGGCTGTGCAAACCATCCCAGTTGGAACTGCATTGCCCGTATAGTGATTTAAACCAAAAAAGTCAGCAGTACCACGTATTTTCTGGCTCTCTGTGGGAGTGAAAACTGGGAGCTTTGCTGGCACAGAGTCAGGACACCCTGTTTTTTTCTGTTCGACCTGAGCTTTGAGTGTTGCAGGATAATCTCCATCTACAAATATGGGATGTGCAAACCAGCCCAGCATAAACTGCAGGTAACGGTCTGCAGCTCCTACATCTTCGGGTTTGGCAGGGTCCTTGGGCTCAGCCCAGTCAGAGTTCAAGGCAATGCCCACTTTTCCTCCTTGTGTTTTCCTGTAATTGTTATTATAAACATGCCAGGCCTCAGCATGGGACTTGAGAATATTGTGAGTGACCTGATAATGCAAAAACAAATGTAAAATTAAATACACCAGACCAACAACAGCAACAATAAAAGAGTGAGTAATTACATTATTGTAATAACATCATACTCACCTGATAGGAAGATTCCACATAGTCCTTTACTCCTGGGGCATGCTCACCAGTACCATA
This sequence comes from Heterochromis multidens, assembly GCA_015108495.1. Taxonomy (NCBI): domain Eukaryota; kingdom Metazoa; phylum Chordata; class Actinopteri; order Cichliformes; family Cichlidae; genus Heterochromis; species Heterochromis multidens. The sequence continues at coordinate 5,896 of VUQS01009928.1, forward strand.
CCCAGCATGGCTCACTACCCAGGGACTGCTGAATGTGTTCCAGATTTTGACTCTATCTCCAAATGTGGAGAAGCAGAAGTCTGCATAGTCTTTGAAGGCTTCAACAATGGAGGCATTGGTCCATCCACCATAATCCTGGAGTGTCTGGGGTAGATCCCAGTGGTAGAGAGTGACAACGGGTTGTATGCCAGATTCAATGAGAGCATTTATCAGCTGGTCGTAGTACTGAGCGCCTTTCTCTGATTTGCTGTGTCGGTGGCCTGAGGGGAAAATACGGGCCCAAGAGATGGAAAACTGGTAGGTGTTGACCTGAAGACCTCGCAGAAGGTACACATCATAATCTACCTTATGGTAACTGTCACAAGCTAGATCAGCTGTCTGATTTGCAAAGGCAAAGCCCTCATGACCGAAACGGTCCCAGATAGTCTCTCCCTTCCCGCCTTCTGACCAGCCACCTTCAACATTGAAGGATACGCTGGAGGTGGCCCACTGGAAGTCAGAGGGGAATGATTCCTGAAGGAAAAGATCTCGTTCTGTTGTGGTCTGGGCCCCAAACTTATCCCACACAGTCTGATAACTGTTTCCTGCCATAGTGGTGTGTTGTGAAATTTCATGACTTTTGGAAAAGAGAAAGACATGAAAAACATAAATAAACTTAGAGTGTAAACTGAATAAAAGCATTTTCAATGCATATGAATTGAAGATATAAACTCTTACCTGGCGGGAGCATCTTCCATGTCCAGCTTTCCTAGCATGTCCTTCATGTCACACCCCGCAATATTCAGGCCATTGTTCATCAGGACTGTGTTGCGTTCAAGAAATAGTTACTGTTTTATAACTGACAATAAATAATTATGAAGACATGAAAAATGCATTCCTTTTTCATTTAAATGTCTTAAGCTTAATCATTAAGTTGATATCATACTATTACGATCGTAGCGTAATGTATGTATGTTTGTATATTCCCTAGACTCCTCATAGACGAGTGGACCAATCTTGATGAAACTTTGCATCAACATTGCGTTGGGTGCTGTAAGGACCAACATCTATATGGCATATACAAATATTTTATAGAAATCCCACAATCATATATATTTGTACATTTGACAATTCAATTGAGCACCCAATGGAATGTCAGATTAGAATGGTGTGTCACAATATAATGTGCATCATACTATAATGATTTTAGCTTATGTATGTATGTATGTTTGTATATTCCTTATCTCCTGCACATAGCATGGGGGTTTGCTAGTATTTGCTAATACTTTGGTTACTCTTTTTAAGAAATTTTAGTCAACTCTGCAATGCAACCACGTTATTTTCCATTTGACCCAAAAGCTTTTGAAATGCTCTTGCTACAACCCATCTGTCATAACAGTTATGCAGAAAGCATATCCTAAGGCTGTGCTCCATCACACGCCACTTTCCTATAGCACTTTAATGGCTCATAACATGATGAAATAACACTAATCACTTCCTCTTGATAACACGAGAGAATCAGAACTTTTATGAGAGCTGTATTGTAAATTATTACATTGTTGCTTAATGTAAAGGCTTATCTTAATCTGTTTGCTCAGTAAAAAAAAAAAAAAAAGGAGGATTGCTTTAGAACAGTGGATCTCAAGATTCATGTTGAATTTTATCTAAATAAAGGTGCATATCATTAGCAAAATAGTATCAACCAACTCTTGTTTATTCACTTTAGTTTCACCTAATATTTTTTTACCTGATTTTTCCATAGATGACCAATGTGATCACTGGTTTCAGTGGTGCTGGTCATTGTTTTGGTGTTACTTAATCTCTTCATAGTTGTACTGATCACCTTCTGGTTTAAGTACAGTATACTACATCTACCTAAAGTCGTGAAAAAGAAAGTTTTCACATGACTGTAGGTGGAAACATTCTTACCCTTCAAAAAACAAGTGCATACACAAAATTAATATTGGATTTATAAAACGTGCGCACAAGCCTGTTTTGTTATATCCACCCTGCATATGTTAGTAAATCAGACTTAACAAGTATGGCTTGTTTGGAGGAGTTGCTAGGAGAAAGTCTCTTCTCTCTAAAAACAATTTGGCAGCAAAGCTTAGGTTTACCAAGTTGCATCTGAAGAAACCACAAGACTTGTGGCACAATGTCCTTTGGACAAACAAAACCACTTTACAACCAAACAAAACAAAACATTTGGACATAGGTTGCACAAGCCTGAACCACCAGGCTTGTGCAATCTGTATACAATCTGCATACCATCTACCTACTGCCATGCCCCCATTTCTTTTTATAAGGAAACATGTACCTCCAGGTGAAGCAGAAAAGTCATGATGATGTTTAAAGAGAGAAGCCTGCACTTCTAAGGCAATAAACCAGGAGAAAGTCTGACTGAAGAAACTGAATCAGTTGCATCCAAAGAGGAAGCCAGAAAATAGTCCAAAGTGTTCCCAACACTTAACTTTTTTCTTTTTTTTTCTTCTTTTATTAAAAACTGTTGTCACTCTGGTGGGAACACAATACAGAAAGGGTGTGGTAGGTAGATGGTATACAGATTGTATACAAATTGGTTATTGTTATTTAATCAGCAGCACCCGGCTGCTACTTACCTTCAGTTCCTATGGAAGCAGTAAGGATGTACTTAGTTTTTCACAAGACTGCATAGAGTCTTTCTTTTTCACATTATTGTACAGTTATATTGTGTAATTAGAAGATAGGATGTTAGCTGCACACAGTATTCACTGGTATTAGAAATACAGGCCCATTTATGAATGTTACTGCTCTCACTATTAGAGGACTGAACTATTTCAGAAAACCTTTACTGACCAGTTTAGAAAGGTACCTGTCACTGATAATATTTTATATACCTGTACATACATTAAAGAGAAATATTTTGTTGTGTATGTTCTTGGTCTTTATTGCTAATTTGATTACCTACGTGTGGGAAATAACAGCATAGAATTATATCAGTAATAATGGCATTTACCATTTAGAAAATATCCAAGAAGCTGGTATTGACTCTGGGAACAGTCATGAGCAGTCACCTTGTACAGCAGGATAGGCAAATTCCCAACGGACATCTACAATGTTAAATAATATGCACATGGCACCAGTTTAACAATAATGCAAAATATGAAAAGTTAAAATAAACATATGTTTATATGCTTACTGTACCTGTAGACTCCTTAGCTCATTTTCAAAGTTTGATGAAATACCACAATCATATTCAATGTGCACTGACAAGAAGTCCATCTATTCAAAATAGAAGATACACAACAGCATATCATGACACTCGTGCCTCTTAATAAAAAGGATACTACATGTGAAATATAACACAGTGATATTTACTATTGTTTCAAAAATATACCACTACATCATCATGTGAAACCAGAGGTAACGAAGTACAACGAAGTACAAATACTTCGTTACAATAGAAATTATTGTGAGCTGTGATTCTTTTCCCCATGCTGAGCCACTACAACCGATTTTAGGGTTCCCCACCTGCTGAATCCCTCTTTAACCCCTGACTGTGCTCATTTTCCTGTTTAGGTGTGGAGGCAAAGTCGCCCTCTACAATGTAGGCAACAGAAAATAGAGCTGTTTTTAAAAATTCTCCTAATTATCTCTGCTCATGTTCTACATAACTGATTCAAGCTGAGTACATTCATTAGAAATAAAGTTTGTATTTTCATGTACTAATATCATTTTATTATATTAATATAGCACGAGGTTCAGTTAGCTTTGCACAAAAATAGCTGGTAGAAACGTCCTCAAAGAGCTACTTTTACTTAATTACTTTTAATTATAGACACAGACATTACAGACACTGGTAATTATGAGACAGCGTGTTTCAGATCATTTTACAGAGTAACGAGAATGTAACAAATTACTTTCTCCAGCAAGCAATTAAGTAATGTGCTGCATGACTTTTAAGAAAAGTAATGAGTAATGTGTAATATATTACTTTTTCTGAGTAACGATCCCAACACTGGTCTTTACTAATATCCAGTTTTCAGTAAAGGTTCAGCAGATTAATCCTGGAATAAAACCAGAGACTCCTATAAGCTGCCATTTATTTCCATGTACCTAAATGTTACAATTTCACTGTGTTTGATGAGCTCTGAAAACATACTTGTTTTTGTATCCATTTAATATAGAAAAGAGATCTTTTTTCCACCGATTCGTCGTGTATTTTCTTATCTGTTACCCAAAAAACATCCTGAAACATTACATTTAATTCCCCAGATTCCAGATTCATAACAAGTCTTACACAGGACCAACTTAAGACTGTACTCATGACATTTAGAACTTCCTGGATGTGCTCAGCCAGGACAAGAAAGTACACAGAAGTTGTATTAATCAATAATACTAATTAAACATTAGGGAAGGTGAGCTTGAAAGCACTATTGTTAAATAAAAAATAGGTAGTGCAGTCATACTTTTCACATGCTCAGCAATATATTAGTCAGAGTTGGACTGATTTTAAACAAACTAAGAAAAAGTGGGACAGGTGAAAGCCATCCTCTTTTTTTACAGCTCACTTCACCATCTTGATTAATGTGTTTGTCTAAGATAGCCCTCTGCACTCAGTTCACCTGAATTTTCCATCAGTACACAAATGCAGATGTGGACTCACAGAAACACACACAAGAGTTAATAAAAAAACACAAACTTATAGCAGAAAAACACGATTTCTGCCTGATGAAACATGTTCTTTTACTAGATCCCAACAGAACTTGTTGAAATAATGTTTACAAAGCACTAAGAAAGAGCATAATGCTGACTGGCAGCCCATTACAGCAACTCCTTTTGTAGTTTTATGACTATCACTGATAAAGTTGACGCTCTTTGCTTGTTATGTTTCTGGAAAATAACTACTTTTTCTTTTGCAATTCATGTTAAGTCTTGCAAACCTTTTTTTTTTTCTTTAAATTGCATTAGGCTCTTGGAGAATCTTCACCAGCCGATCGCGCTGGCCTTTACTCCTGGAGATGGAATCCAGAGACCATCATAGGGAAGAAGATGGGCGAGATGGTGAGCTGACCCAGTAGGATCTTCTCACTGGGAACCATCAGTGTAATACGGAATATCACGGAGACATTGCCATACACGCACTTCCCGTACAACAATGTGACCATACCTGGCTTCAGGATGTTTTCGGGTGGTCATGGACATTCATCGGAGCGGTAAGAAGAAACGTGGACGGATTGCACTGGTTTTAAAAGAAAAGTGGCACACTCCCAGCAAGGTTAATGTAGTTTAACTAAAACTAAACTAAAAACTAAAACTAGATGTGGAAAAAATACTAGAAAAACTAAAACTAAACAAAAATAAACAGGAAATGTCCTTAGTTTTAGTCTTTGTCAGTGTAGTCAGAATTAGTGTAGTCAGGGGCTTTGGTGCATTTGGTGTTTAAACAGCATTAAAAGTTGTATAGTTATATCTGAACTTTTAAATCTGCTCCTCACAAATACCTCTCTATGTACCTGGAAGTCCTGTTCTGGCCAGTTAGACTGTGCACTCTACAATTTCACCACATCAAACATCAACTTCTGCTTCAAACGGACCTTAATTTTGAGTGGACAATCATCACCTGTGATCAGAACAGCATCTCAAGGCTATGGCTGAGTGTTTTGCCGTTGAAGAGTCCACAGTTTCCACAAGCTCACAGACCATGGGTCAGGTGAGGAACGAGAGCAGGAGCACGCTTGTCATTGTTTACAAGTTCATTAGGTTTTGCAGCGTGACTTTTCCCCTCAGGTTGGAGCCGTCAGTGGGGAGTTCTGGTAAAACATCCTGAGGCTTGTGAGGGAGGAAATTTGACAAAAACAACCTGAACTGAGGTTCACCACAATCACCAGCACAATCATCAAGTGCCACCTGGCCCACTCACCAGATTTCCCATCAAGTTAAATGATTTTGACCAGCTGGAGGAGATCCAGCACACATTGCAGAAGAACAAGTGAAAGGGGACGTAACAGGACTCCTGCAAAGTCCAGAGGTGCATGAGAAAATAGTGTTGAATGGGAGATTGTCCAAACTTAAATCAGGTCAGGGTTTTGATTTTTTTTTTCATTAACCTGTTCTCTTAACTTTCTGAGCACACTTTGTATATACACTGAAAGACAAGCAAGAAACATTTGGAAAGATTTGGATTGCTTTCTTGAAATATGTGAAAAATTTGGATCTCAATGAGAATATTTAGTTTTTGTGTGAACTGTTTGTATTTTATGTCAAAAAAACATGTTTTCTTTTTGGGACTTTAAAGCACTGACTCTGGCTTAAATGAGGTAGAAATCTATTTTATACTGTTCTGTCTATTTTAATACAATCTCCCTAAAAATATTCTACCAAATGAATATGGTGCTATCTGCAGTCCATTGTCAGATCTTTGATGCAGCTTCTGGTTTACTGGATGGCATGTTCTCTGCCTCCTCCTGCTTCCTGAAGCCTGGGTAAGTCTGGTCAAGCACATGCTCCATTATACTGGCTCCCATGTTGAAAATGAGAGCGAGCCAAGCAAGGCCGAAGATGATCCAAACGCCTGCAAGACTGCGGTACAGAAAGATGTAGTTCTTTCCAGGGTTGGAGCCTGCAAGGACAAAAAAATACTCCGTTATAAACCTTGAGCTGAGCGTTTTGGGCCATTACCATCTTAGCTCAGACAAAACTGAGGTTATCAGAAAGAATTCAGGTTTAAGGCATGTCCACATTGGCTTCACTTTTTAGATCCAAAAGCCACGTCCATCTTTTAGACTGCAGCCTTTAATGCATGTTCAGAGGCTGCACATGCATTAAAGCTTTATGCAGTCTGATGTACAAATGCTCAACTGCTTTTCACAGTCCACTGGATAAAATCACAAAGGTTAGGGTGACTTCTTTGGTTCACATTAGCGTTTGTTTGCTCTCTCTACTCACCCACCACATAATCTCCAAAGCCAATGGTGCTGAGGGTAATGAAGGCGAAGTAGAAGCCCTCGCCATATGTCCAGCCTTCCACATAACTGAACAGCAGAGGGGGGATGACCAGAAACAGAAGGGTGCCAGCGATAAAGAACAAACTTGCTACCACAGCCTCAAATGCTTGCTGCAAGAGGACAAAAGGTTTGATATACACAGATACACAGGTCATCAGCATGATGTGGCCTACAGATCCAATCTCTGCATCAGACCAAAAAAACTGTGGGTGTGGTTTTTGATATTTGATAAACAAATGAACAGAGTAGTTAGAGCATTTCTTTAATCTCTTGTGTAAGCCAGAATTTGCTTTCATTGTCTGAAGCAGGTCCACAAACCTGCCGCCTGGCTCTTACATTCACCAGGTCACTGGGATCTGTGTAGCGTTAGGTTTTTTAATGGCTTTTGTTAAAGCCATTAAAAGAGGTAGATTTTCAGAAACTAAAAGAAACATTTTGGCATTACAGTTTTTCTCTTAACAGCTTTTCCATTTAAGTGCTCCAAAAAAAATCTATAAAAAGACATGAATGTTTTTATTCTTTGGCTTTTTAACTAGACTTTACTAGTTTTTCTTTTTCTTTTTTTTGGCCAACCTTCATTAGCTTTAAATGTGCTTATAACTAGCTTTAACTTGATGTGATCCCTAAAAAAAATATCACTCCATGCTGTAGCTAATGGACATGCAGCAGTACCTTGTGAGGAACAACTGAGGCCACCCCCTTCTCCAGTCTCCCCAGGTGGATGGTGAGACACTTTCCCAGCTGGTTGAAGAAGGCCAGATTCAGGGGAATCCCGGAGAGAGCGTAAAACACACAAAACACCTGGCCGGACACGGTGCTCGGGGAGAGGTTTCCATATCCTGCGAACCAGACGAGGAGCAGTCACTAAGCAGTGCAGGCATTTCCCGAAAACTGGAAAACTGAAATATTAAAATGCTCACCGATAGTTGTGACGACTGTGCTTGCAAAAAAGAAGGAGCTGCTGAAGTCCCAGTTACTGGGGTTTGTGGAGTTGCCTGAAGGATTTACTCCATTTTCTCTGGCATATAAAATCACCTGCGCGCGCACACACAGATAGTAAAATCAGGATTAAATGCACCTGAACATCTAATGAGTCATGTCACTAAAGGGAGCCAGTAATCACATTGGCAAATGTTTTCTATCAGAATACACTAAATGATTCATTAGGTCAGGTTACAGTCAGTTATTGCCATGTATTTAATATAATAAGTATAATCAGTGGCGCCGGCAGCTGTAATCCTGTATTCACTGTGTGTATAATTTTCAGTGCTTTTTAAAACAATATCCTAAAGATATGATTTCAACAACAGCAGATTCTATCTTTACATGTTTTAATTAATTAATATGCTTTGAGATGCATTTTCAGCTGCATCTTCTCATTATTGTTATGATGCAAAAATGCTTGTGGAGCAATAGTTTACGTTGACATCACTGGATATATAGTTCACTGCATGGTTACTGTTTATGGTGCTCCATGAATGACAGTGATATTGATGGACATTTATCATGGTACTAGAACTGATGCTGAGGACATTTTGCTAGAGTCTGACAATGTGAAGGTGAAGAACAAACTTCAAATTGGTACAAAACCGACTCATTTATATATGCAGTACATTAACCTGACACTTTATTATATTATTATAACTACTCATTAACACAATTATCTAATCAGCCAATCATATGTCAGCATGTAGACATGGCCAAGACAACCTGCCGAAGTTCAAACCGAGGATCAGAAAGGGGAAGAAAGGTGATTTAAGTGACTTTGAATGTGGTGTGGTTGTTGGTGTCAGATGGTCTGGTCTCAGTATTTCAGAAACTGTTGACCTACTCAGATTTCCCCACATAACCATCTCTAGGATTTACAGAGAATGGTCCGAAAAAGAGAAAATATCTTTGTGAAAATGCCTTGTTGATGGCAGAGGTCAGACGAGAATGGGCAGACTGCTTCGAGCTGACAGGAAGGCAACAGTAACTCAAATAACCACTTCTTACAACCAAGGTATGCAGAAGAGCATCTCTGAATGCACAACACATCAAACCTTGAAGCAGATGGGCTACAGCAACAGAAGACCACACCGGGTGCTACTCCTGTCAGCTAAGAGCAGGAAACTGAGGCTACAATTAACATGAGCTTGCAAAATTGGACAATAGAAGACTGGAACAACATTGCCTGGTCTGACAAGTCTCAATTTCTGCTGTAACATTCGAGTGGTAGGATCAGAATTTGGAGTAAACAACATCAAAGCATGTATCAATGGTTTTGGTATGTTGTCCTTTCTGTTGGTGGCAGAAGGGAGAGTATTGTTGCTGATCATACCCATGCCTTTATGACCACAGCTTTCCCATGCTCTGATGGCTGCTTCCAGCAGGATAACACACCATGTCACAAAGCTCAGATCATCTCAAACTGGTTTCTTGAACATGACAATGAGTTCACAGTACTCAAATGGCCAGTTTAACCTCTGACCAATTGATCATTCACTTTTCTGTTTTTGGAAGCCCTGCTGATCTGAGGCTTCATTATGAACCATCCAGAGCCCTCAAGTTGTGACAGGCTTCCTAAGTTAAGTGGACAGGTAAGTATATATCAGTTTTCTAATCTAAATGAGGACTTAAAGTTGTTTACTGTTTTTTAACTAATCAAACAGACACACATCCATACAGCACTTTATTCTATGCCTAAGCACCTTATCTATTATTGCATCGGGGTTCAGTATTTTGCCTGAGACATGTAGTGCTGGGGGAGCTGGAGATCAAACCACTGAGCTTCTGATTAGTAGACAACCTGCTCAACCCTCTGAGCCACAGCCACCCCACAGTCAAAACTACATATATATACATGGAGAAAACGCATTCACTTTCTCATGCTCCATATATGAGGACAAACTCCAAGGGAAGTGCACTCCTGCTGCGGCTCTCAGTTCTTTTACATGAAGACTGAAGACTTTTCTGTTTGCTAGGATCTTTAATTAAGCCAAATAATGACTAATTTCTTAAACTTCACTGTAACTTTGTGAGATTAGTTTTATTCTTTATTTTTCATGGGTCGTGCACCAAAACAACATACTACCTAATTTAGTAGGTACAATAAAAAAAAAGATGACTTTTACTTTTTGCTTTTAATTTCTGATTGTTTTATGTTAAACAACTTGTATTTCACTCTATTTTCTATCTAATCTATCTATTTTCTACTCTGAATTGCCTTGCTGTTGCCTTGCCATCACTGTGCTGGTAAAGACTGGTCACTGGTGCTTCTGTTACCAACAAACACATGCTGACAGTGTAATATATTCCAGACCTTAACAAAGTGCTCCAAGGCATCTCCATCCAAGCAGGTATAATTTGCCAAGAAATTCAATTTCTCCATTAGGAAATGGTTTCGGTTGTTGTTTTCAGCCTCTCGCTCCAGTATTTGGAAGATGGTGGCTCCAACCAGCAGGTAGGTGAAATGGGCCAGAGCCAAAAGGGCCGTCCAGCTCACTCTGACCCGCACCACGTGAAAGCTCGCCATTGACCTCCTGCCACCAACAGAAAGGACAAGATACCAATACTGATGCGCAAACTCCAAAGTTTTTTTTTTTAGTTCAGAAAGGATTGAGAGACAATGCCTCGATCAATGTGAGACATTCTTTTTCAAAAGAGACAAAATGTGTTTAAAGTTAAAGAGAAAGCACTCTTAGAGTTTTACATCACAGCAAGATGAAGGCAGGCTGATGTTTGGTGCAGCTCTGAGTTGATGGGTAATCAGGTCTCACCCTGATTGGTCAGCGCGCTGTAGGTTTATGGGTAACGACCAAACTCACTTCACCTCCATTAGCGACATCTGGATACACACATACACGTCCAACTGTTTCCACTAATAAAGAAGCAACATCTTGTCAGCAGAACAAAAGTTAATGTTTTACCCGGAGTGCTGATACCAGCGTCCTTCAGCAGGATGGAAGCTGGGTTTTGAAGCCTGTACCGCAAATGGTTTGACTCCTTAAGTGTGCAGAAAATGCAGTTAAAACAATAATGAATGACACTTTAAAGTCCCAACACTCCATTTTTCCAGGCCACAGACGTCCGCTAGAGCGATCATCTGATGTTTGTTTTCCACCGCGTTCAGGAGTCAGGCCTGTTTATGGTCACATGGAGAGGAAGGAGATAACATTTTGGAGAGGCCTAGAGAGCACCGCTTGATTGGGAGCCACTAACCACAGAGATGAAAGAAGCCCAGAGAGAGAGTGTGAAAGAGCTCCTTGCCTTCACTGATTGTAAAGCTAGTGTGTTCAAAAATGTCTGAAAGGAAGGAAAAAAAACCCCATTGAACCCATTGAAGTCATGCTTGATGATCTGAGGACTTTCAAAATGACCTTTTTAAGAATGAGTATCAAGGGTTAAATTGCACTTTCAGTGAATAAGAAATTAAATTTGATCCAGTTAAGTCAACAGAGAAACCGACCCCCTATGGGCAAGCACTTGACAACAGTGGGAAGGAAAAACTCCCTTTTAACAGGAAGAAACCGCCGGCGGAACCAAGCTCAGGGAGGGGCAGCCATCTGCTGCGGCCAGTTGGGGGTGAGGGCAGGAGGACAGGACAAAAGACACTGTGGAAGAGAGCCAGAGATTAATAATAACTAATGATTAAATGCAAAGTGGTGTATAAACACAGAGACAGAAAAAAAGATGAGTGAAGAGAAAGTAATGTCCCCTTAAACCTGCATGCTCTTCACAGCTCAATCAGAAAACACACAAGCTGTTTCTGTGCTCATTGGATGTTTTGTAGTGTTTGGACTTTAGCTTTTTGAGTTACCTTTAAGAGTTGTGTCACATGGTCTCATGAATTCAGTGTTGTCATTTGTTGCTTTGCTACTCAGAAACATTTTTTCATTTTAATTTATTTAACCAGACAGGCCCTTGAGATTAACAAGAAGGTGCATCATTACAATGTTACAAGTTAAAAATCAAATTTAACATCAAAACACATCAAAACACAAACACATTAGGTAGTACTGCAAATAATAGGTTTCAGCTGACTGTATGTTGCACGTGCATAAAGTACAAAAAAAGATTATTTATGTTTATGTAGGACACAGCAGGTATATAAACAGCTGAGCTTCATGTCATCTTTGTCAAACTGCTCTTATTCTTATTCTTGTAATGACTGCACTTTGAACTGTATTTCAGTTACAACAAGATGGTGGTTCATCTCCATCAGCTTGCACCCCAGCGTGCAGTTTGCATTACAATCTGCATGCGAGCTAAAGGTGCAGTGGCTGTAAAACAAAATGACAGCTTCACTCTCAGAGATGGAAAAAGGTGGAAGAAAGAGAAGACAGAAGAGGAGGATGAGAGACATTCAAAAGTAAGGCCTCATCAGCAAGTTAACTCTAGATTTTTTAAAATCAGATGTGTTGTTGAAGTTATCTGGTTAAATCGTATTGTGAATGTCTTTGAAAAAAAAAATCATGTTATGCAAAGTTTAAGTCTACTGTGAGGAACCTTGGAGTCATTTTCAACCAAATGTCCTTTAATTCACACATTAAAAAAATATGTAGAACCGCCTCCTTTCATATGATCAATTGTAATTACTTATTATCAGGCTGCTCTAAAAGTTCTAACAGGGACTAGAAAGAGAGATCATATTTCTCCCATATTAGCATCTCCTGAATGATTAGGTCCCATCATACATTAAACCTCACAGTGTCATATCATCCCAAAAGAGCACTTTACTCTGACTACAGATTGCAGGCTGAGGGCCACTTTTAAGTTCGGCTTCAAAGTTTTCATTTTGATAAAGCTCATACTTAAGGATGGATCAGGTGACCCCAAACCACTCCCCATGCTACTATTGTATGCCATTAACTTTTATCTACACTCTTCTGTAGTTTGTCTTTTGTCCTTGGTCTCTCTATGCTCCTTTTTTTCTCTTCTCTTTACCCTTGCCCCCAGGCTCAAGGAGGGGCACCCCGGTTCTGCCAGAAGTCTCTTTGTGTTAAAATGCAGTTCTTCCTCCCCAGTGTCACCAAGTTCTTCTCAGGTGATTTGTCTGATTGTTGAGGTTCTCTCTCATGTAACATCTGCTTATAAATTATAGAATTCGAGCAGCAAACATCAGAGCCAGCAGCAGCAGCACAGGTCATGTGATCCCAGCCTATACAGAAGCCTGCACCCCACCACCTCAATATCTTTGGGTTTCCCCACCTGCCAAATCCCAGTTTAACCTCTGACCATGTCTATTATGATTATTAAGCAGAAACTTAAACAGGATTTAATTTTTCAGTCACGTAGGTAACAGTGAAAACAAACTGTCAACACATCATTAAATACAGTAGCAACCATTAGGCCCATACGGTGAACTCTGTTTATTTACACAGGCAGCAGTTATCATTTTATTTGGAGCCATCTGGAAAAAATAACCAAACGGAAGTCCAATATTACAATAACAAACACCGTGGCACCATTTTTGTCTAGAAGCAGGTGGAAATAATTTTAGCCATTTGGCTTTATTTACTTCTGTTTATTTAGGTGTACCTAGCTCAATTGCAGCCAACTTTTGTATACAGGCAATTTTATATACAGTCTTATGGTCTCTGTTAACCTATCTCCTTATTTGCTGCTAAAAGTTACACAATCTTCACGAGATGGTACTTAACTCTGTTTAGCAGGAAGTGACTTCCTGCTGAGGCCAGAAACGAGAAGATTGTCAAAATAACGAGGCAAGTAAAGCTGAGCAGAGCTGCAGATTGAGGTATTCTCTGCAAATTTACAGCATTTTCACATTTATATTTTATAATAATATGCTTCAGCTGAACTTAAAAAGACTGTATCTTACTGGGAGTATTAAAAAGTATTAAAACTGTATTAAAATTACCACAGTGGACCCAGTAATGGGAAGTGACTGATGTTCCTGATGGGAATAACAGATGCAATGAATGACCGAAAAAAGACCTTTCAAAGCAACTCAGCCTGGATGCAAAGCGTCCATATGTCAAACAAATTGATGCAAAGCCATGCAAACCTGTTGACAGGTAGTCTCTGTTTGGACAGATGGCTTTGGGTTGGCTGGGTAGGCAGACACTGAATATCAGCCGAATATGTTAACCCGAAGTTAAAGCTTATATTATCCTTACTTTTATATAGTACTGTGCAAAAAATAGGTAAATAGGTGCAACAATTTACTGGAACATGTGCAAACATACATGGAAATACAGTATAAAAGGCAAAAACAGAGTTTGTACAATTCTAAAGAGTCAATATTTGGTATGACCACAGGAATAGTTCTCCAGGCTTCCTGAAGCTCTTTTTTGGATTTTGGCTGCCTTTTGTTCCATTCTCTGTCGAGATGATCCCACACTGCTTCAATAATGTTGAGGTCTGGGCTTTGGGGAGGCCAATCCATGACTGATAGTGTTCCTCTGTGTGTTTTTTATATTCAGGTATGCTTTTACTTCAGTCCAGTTCTTCTGTAAGTTGGCATCCCTCAGCCTTTTCTCTCCGTTTCCCTTCCTTAAAATGTCTTCTTGACAGCCACCCTTCCACTGAGACCATTTTTGATGAGGTTTCAGTGAACAGTAGATGATCAACTGAAGGTCCAGATGCATCTCTCAGGTCCTGTGTCAGGTCTTTTTCCCCATTTCTTAAGGATATTACTTCCACATATTGTTCATCTGCTCTAGATAGTTTTTAGGCCTGACGCTTCTTCTATCCTCCACTTGTCCAGTTTCCTCAGTTTTTTTAAGGACACACTGCACACCATGCCAAGATATGCCAAGCTTTTAGCTAACAGGTTTTTGGGAATCAACTTGTTGGTGCAAAAATACTAAATACGAAAAATCTTATGCCTGTCAAACTGTTATCATTGGCATTTTTTCCTAGAATCAACTAAAGAAATAGGAATAATATCCAATTAAAACTGGTTCTTTGCTAAGTTGTCTGTTATGTGTGCACACAACACTGGTTCATCCCTTGACTTAGGTGCCTTTTTATGCTTGAATGATTGATAGGTCAGTGTTAAGTGGCTTAACAAACAAATAAAAAAATTTCTCTGAAAATGGTCAGGTCTAAGGACTGGACAGAAAATGAGTGAAAAAGCAGCCAGTGTCCAAAGAAAAACTTTGAAAGACCTTCAGAAAGCTGGAGAACTATTGCTCAAATCCACTTTGAAAAATTACAATACAGTCTGGCTCCTTGGAAGTAAAATATAAAGAAATGAGGGGCGTGTCAGGGCTTTGCACAATACTGTATGCCCTAAAGATGCCAGTCCAATGCCATTAATCAATTTAAGTCAATAAAGATCAAATCATGTGTTATCAATACTGACAGTAAGAATCCAATAATGACTATTCAGTTCAGAACCCAACACACTGTATAAGAAAAGTTTGTAACACCATGTGAATAGAGCTTTTTACAGACTGGACACTCCTCTATGGGCGTTTCCTTGCCTTTGGCCCAGTGCATGCTGGGATCAGCTTCCCTGCCCATGTCCCTGAACACAGAGAGCTCAGATCAAATGGAAACTTTCAGGGCTGAGAAACAAAGCAAACACTGAAGTGCCAAAAGCTGCGGTTCCTCTAATGTCCACTTGAGACTGGCTCCAAAAGCGATTCAGTCCCCAAAGACTCCCATGTTAATTTCCAACTTCGTAGCAGAAATAAACATGTTAGGCTGTTACAGAAAAATAATTTTGGTCTCTGTACAACTGTACGAGGGTGATTTTCTTTATCACTTTAAACTGTATTAAGGTTTAAGTTTGCATTAATTAGGGGTGTGGCTTCTTTGAGTGACAGGTGCATGCAGACACAGATGGCTTTAGCTGCTACCTCTCTGCCTCACATCAGCTAATATTTCTGCTGTTGGTGCCTTTCTTGTACTTATCTAACAAATAATCAAATAACATGGCTTTCTGTCTGCTTAATTGTAATTACAGCCAATCCAGGAAGCATGTGCTCCTGGTTTGGTGAGTGAAATTCAAAGTATTCCCTGTACCCTGCCTCTTGCCCCATGACAGCTGGGACAGGCGCCAGCCCCCCTGCAACCCTGAATTGAATAAGCAGAAGAAAATGGATGGATGATCTAATTTTAAAACAGCTGCATAAAAACTGGTTTTGCTTATATGATCTCATACAAAACATCTGCAGATTTCATGGAGACCTAAGAGATACACGCAGTATTAAGTACAGCTTTAAGACTGTATCTGATGGAAGCTTTCCACTTTTTTTTGGGGGGGGGGGGTAAACTCCACAGTAAAATAAGCCACAGTTACAACATAATAACATAGTTATAACACATTACCTGCAAGACAATAAGGAAGACCACTTGAAAAGAGATTTAGTATTAATAGTAATGGCAAAAAAAAGAAGAACTTTGTGCATCAACAGCTATGATCTGTAGATTTTATATCACAAGGCGTGGATCACAAGGGTGGAGAGTTTGTGCCTAATACACAAAACCAGAAACTCAGAAGTAAGTGCAACAGTAATATGTGCTGTAGCATCTCACAGGTCTTTTACATTGTGCTTCATTTTTTGTACAAATTAAATAATAAAATATCCTCTAGATAGATATATTACATACTATTACAGCCCTCTGAATGTAGTGAAATTAGATGGAAACATGAAACTATATTGTTTCTGCATCATTTACATAGTTATGAATCATTACATCCACAAACTGGAGCGGCCGGCTTCTGATTGGCTGCTCCTTTTTCTGATGTCTTGAGACAACATTTGTATATATCAAACAGTCGGTGCAGGCTGTGATTTCCACTAATGACCATTATATCACGTCATGTCCAGGAGGAAGAGAAGAGGCAAGAGAAGTGTGTGTGTGTTCTGTGTTTTTGGGAGAAGCCTAATACACATGTACCGACTCATTCTTTCACCTGGCCGACATGGAGGTCGAACTTCACTGCTGATGTTTGCCTGAAATACATAAAAGCAACAAAGAAAAAGATCATCCAATGTTGGGAAACAAGAAAAATGTTTAGCCATCCAAGAACACGACTTTGCTAGGGTTACTACACTTCCCAGAATGCACTAGTGCCTTAGAAGCTGTTTTAGAAAGAGGTATACAGAGACATATAAAGAGTCGATATCTACATTGTTCGTGCAAAGATAAAGTGGAGAAAAGAGAAAGAAAGAAAGAAAGCAGTTAATAAAGAAAGCAAGCAAAAAAGAAATAAAAAGGAGTTATGAAAGAAAGAAAAAAGCAAACAAGTAACAGTAAATATTTAGTAAAGAAAGCTAGCAAGAAGAAAAGAGGAAAGTTAAAGAAAGAAAGCAAGTAAATATTAAGCAAAATAAGAATTTTAGAAAGCAAGAAAACAAGCAAATAAGAAGAAAGTATAATAATAAACAGGATAATATGAGTCTTGAGATTAAAAAAAGCAGCAATGAGAGGGCTCTTGCACCTCTACACACATCCAGGCCGTGCTACAGCTCGGGTGTGCTGTAGGTGAGGAGTGTCACATGGTCACGTGGATGTTTTAAGCTCGGGGTGCCAATCGGGTGTTGTGTCATTTAGCTCCTGAACACATCCTATGCCCTGTAGGTGGAGATGAACAGCACCCACTAATTAAATGTCACGCTGCTGTAGCTCATGTGTGGAACCACAAATGAAAATTTCATGTACATGGGATGATGATTATCACCTACTGCGTATTACCTGTGTGTGACCTAATATTGACATATAGATGTCTCCAGACTTGGACTCCCATCAAGCATGTTTAGTTTGTGACAGATTGAGCAATGTATATTTGAGATATGAAAATTTCGGGTCCTGTGGCGAATGATCGAAATTCGGCAAGTCGGCACGAACACGCCCTTTCACAAAAATTAAAAATCTTTGCAATTTAACATCATCAAGTTCTTTAGATTGAACTAACCAAAGATCATGTTGATACAATGAAATCTCTAGGAGGAGTTTGATAAAGTATAAGACCTCAAAATGGCAAAAAGTGCAGCCAAAGTTAAACTTGAAATTCAAAATGGCGGTGCTCCTGTTAGGTTTGGATCATAGGTCCCATGGACTTTTTTGTACATCTTGGGATGTTACATGTGTGACCAAATTTCATTGACGTAGCTCAATCTATGTGCTGGGAATACTTTGATAAGTGGCGCTATGGAGCCATTTTGTACTCTCCATATGTGAAACCCATAAAATAAATTTTCACCAGGCCTAACAGGTGTGCACAATTTCATGAGTTTTTGAGCATACTTAGGCCCTCAAAAAGGCAATTCATATGCCTGAATAATAATAATAAAAGGAGGGCCTTCACACTGTCAGTACTCAGGCCCTAAAAAAATCCTAAAACATCAGTAAAAGTCATTGTCTTGGGCCAAAAAACAGGGGTTGTTATATTCAGGCAAAACTTTTGAAGCCTCCGGGTCATTTAAACCACCTTAAATTCATTCAGTAAGACTAGCTCCTTAGGTTTTAGTTGCTTTTGCAGCTGATTCCAGGAGAAGGGAGCTGCAACTCTGAACACTCTTTTTCCAATTTCAGTGCAAACCTCCAGGACAACGAAAAGGAATGACTCTTGGGACCAAACACAATGACACGTTTGAGGTGAATGCAAGTCAGTAAGTGAGGTGGTGGGTAAGAGCTTTAAGGTCTGTAATACATCTCAGGGCTCCACAATTGACAGTATCCAGCATATATGTATGCATTGTGAAGACGCATGCATATAAATACTGTCACCATAACTGAGCACTGACATAAAAGTGGAAGCAACAGGAATGACAGGAATACTCACTGATATATTTTAAATAATGTGTAACTCCTGAAAAAGCTGAACTTTCTTTTCATGCCAGCAGAGGGCGGTGTTGAATGCACAATGCATACTGTGCTCAAGGTGTGTTTTTGTATGTGTGTGTGTGTGTGTGTGTGTGTGTGCGTGTGTGTGTGTGTTACCTGCTCTGGTGAGGAGATTCTGCCTGGCCCTGATAAAAGCCAGGATGTCAGCATCAGTTTGCTGGTCTCCAGTCACTGGAATGGAGGAGGACGAGACTGCGGTGGAGGCGAGGGCCCTGAAATTTATAAATAGTTACTGCGGTATGAAAACATCATCATTCATTGCTTTAACAACCCAGCAGTCCAGTTATTTTTAACTGTTCATAATCCAAAGCTTTAAATGAAACAATAGAGTCTCTGTGGTGGTGGAACAAAAGCACGAGTGTTGAACTGAGGTCGTAAAAAGGTAGTTCAGGCAGCAGTGAGGCCTAAAGTGTCTGAAATGTTAGCACAGTTTGTAGACATTACTTCACGAAGATATAAAAATTCATAGCCGTGTTCATGAGTGAAGAAAATACACTGCAAAGCTGTAAAATCTACAGGTCTACGTATAGATTTAAGAGCTATTCTGCAAACCGCTGGACTGCCTGGACTTCAAAGTGTCGATGATAAATCCAAAGACCTTTCGGTTTATTCAGAGACCTGATCTTATTTCCAAAGAGATACGACTGATATCTAGAGCTGCATTTCCTCATATGTGTTAAATGGCAGAGCTCTGGGAACGAACTGGAAATCAAGCTCTGCCGCTTTTTTCCTACAAGTGAAACAACAGAATATATGCAGCTCCCACAATTCATCTTTTTAAATTTCACAGGAGCCAATCACCAAAGAGTGTGACATGTAGGAGAGCCAATAAAAGCAAAGTCAAAGCACAATTTGAGCTCCCAGGTTCCAAAGAACTAGAATAATATGAATATGTAAGTGGACAGCGGTCATTTTTTACCATTTAAATCTTGACTTATTGTTATAGATGACCCTTTACATCCTCCATCTGTAAAATTTGTAGCCTATACACTAAATATAAATACAGTATATTGTTTTACTTCTGTGATGTCATAAAAATAATAAAAACATGGTATTATTGTAATAAAAATGCAAAGCTAAAGTGCATACAATAATAATAATAATAACAATAATAAGCATAAACACCCCAATGCAAAGTAGTCACATGTGGCAAAAGAGTAATTATTTGTTTAAATATTATTTTTATTTAAGTAACAGGTATAAATAATTAAAAGGTAATTATTTACACCTATTAGTAATCTTAACAGGCTATGTTATACTTAATAAACTGTGTCACCCACATTGTGAGGCCTAAATATGTTGTTCCTAAAGACTTTTTTTTGGTCAAAAATAGTTAAAAAATTGCTCTTTTGATAGTAGTGTTTGCCAACACTTGCTCCAGGCCATCGTTTCACATACTTCCACTCAGAAGAAGGGGTGAAGTCCGTCTTCTTCCTGTTCACGGTCTTGTTCTGCCAGGCAGGCACAGCTGGTACTGGAGGTGTGCTTTCAGGGGTGAAACTTCTGAAATTCAAAGAATCACTATACAAATAGTGATACATATAGTATGGCTACATGGAGTATCATCCAGAAATACCCAACAGGAAATAAATGAGAGGGTAAGTAAAGCTTGGCTGACCTGAGCTCCTGAACAGAAGAGGTGGAAGGGTCTGGATTGAGGTCTCGGCCTGCTAGCGAGTCTCTCACAGTACCGCTGAGAGCCGGAGCCCTGTATAAAGTCAGAAGAGCATTTGATGAAGTCTCTGACAGCAAAAAAAACCTGAACAATATATTATTTGTAAGAAAGATACAGCATAAAGTCTGTAAGGAACTCCAGTTTTATAGTATCACCACATGCCTGTACACGAGTCAACCACCAGAGGGAGCTGCAACACAAAAACAGCTTGCAGCGACGTTGAGTTAAACTAAAGCGGATTTTCTCTGCTCATTTTCAGCTTTCACTATTTTCTTTTAAAAAATAGTGATTAATAATTCCTTTAATCATTTTCAACATTTGTGATCAATTTTATGTTTTTTTTAATTCTTCTGATTTGTCACATAAAAACACTATTTTTTTTATTGATTTAACATAGTTCCAGCTATTGTTTGCCATCTGTGGTGCCATGCTTGATTTAGTGAAGTTAAAAAAAACAAAACACAACAAAACAAAAAGATATTTGTTTTATGGAAACAAGCTGCAGGTTGTTGGCCAAAAATCAAGTGCTATCCATACACAGATAATGAAAAGGAAAATAAAACATTATTAATGAACTGAATCAGTAAGAGGAAGGTGGTTCTCATTATAACTTGGCTAGTTTGTGTATGTAAATGAGCTGAATGGAGGCTAAAAATGTCTGCTTAATGTGAGCCCCAATACACACATGGTTACGGTGAGTACCACATGGCCGGCCAGACTTTTATTACATATTTCTAAGGCTGTGGGCAAAAAGCAGTCTCACCTAAACCCCGCAGCTTGAGGTGAAGATGGCTGTAAGGTCCCGTTTGGCGTCCCAGTGTGACTTCTGGTTGTGGCCTCTGACTCAGACTCCTGGTCACAAATAATAAAAACTTACTGAACTTACTTTACTGAAATATTTCTGGACCACCTCTCTACAAAAACATCATTCCAGCCTGGTAATAGTTAAACGCAATGTGGCCATATTTATCTTTAAAAGGACCAGACAACCTCAGGTATTTTGTGTCTTCTGGCTCCGTCATAACATAAAGTTTAAGGGATTACATGTGTGCTGTGCAAAAACAGAACAATAAACACTTGAACAAAGCTGTTGGATATATATAAATACAGGCATGGAAAAGGATCGATGTCCTGCATGTGTAAGGCCCGTCTGTCGGACTTCCTCTCCTTCCCATTCATCATTCAGTGACACATTCCCAAATCTTGCTCAGATGTGAATGAGATATTCTTCTCCATTCATAAGATCAAAACCAAACAGCGGCAGCCAGCGACGTCTGCTCATCACATGTTGCTGCCTAACATCTTTCCGAAACCAACCACATAACAGCCATCAAGGCCGAGCAAAGCGTGCAAGTGGAGAGACAAGTCTAACTTAGTGTTAGACATGAAATGTGAATTTTATCAGTTTTTTCCTCTTTAAGCTTTTGCAAACATTTTCTTTCATCATATTGTAAAGTCTCAAAAAGAGAGAGACTCATTTCTTATTGCCCACACAGAAGTTCCCAACCTTTCTTCACCTGACGTACCCCCTAAGTTCTGTCAGATGGACATCTTCTTTAACATAACTTTAGTTGGACTTACTGAACAAATGAGGGGTTTGTTAAGTTTACTTGAGTCATTTCTATTATGTCAATGGAAAAAACGTTTTTAGGATTTACTTACAAAAGTTAAGTGTTCAAGTGGTTCCACCTGTGTTAAGTAACTCCTGAGAAACTGACCTCCTTTTACTCTAAAATGTTGAACTTGACTCAACGAGAAGCCACTGAGTGAACCGTACAAAACACAGCATCTCGTTGAAATAACACAAATAACAAAGTAAACCTAAACGGTTTCTTAGGTATTACTTAACACAGTTGTGTGGAACCACTTGACATAACTTCTGTAAGTAAATTTAAAAAAACAGTTTTTTGAGTGTATGCGTTCCTACAGTCATGTGAAAAACCAGGTTTTCATAGGACTATGCAGCCCTGTGAAAAACTACACCCATGATTCACTACCTTATAGAACAAATAACTTAGCAGCAATAACATTAAGTAATCATTATCTGTATGAGTTTATCAGTCTCTCACTCTTCTTTTTAGTGTTGCTTCGGTTCATCGAGGTTTGCAGACATTAGTTTATGCACAGCTCTCTTAAGGACCCACCACAGCATTTCAATCAGGTTGAGGTCTGGACTTTGACTGGACCTTGACTCTTTTCTTTTTCTGCCATTCTGTTTTAGATTTGCTGTTGTGCTCGGGATCATTGTCCTGTTTCATGACCCAATTTCATCCAAGCTTTAGCTGTCAGACAGATGGCCTCACATTTGACTCTAGAATACTTTGGTATAAAGAGGAGTTCATGGTTGACTCAATGACTGCAAGGTGCCCATGCTTGACAGCTGGTATGAGGTATTTGTGCTGATATGCTGTGTTTGGTTTTCAGCAAACATGGTGCTGTGTATTACGGCCAAACAACTCCACTTTGGTTTTTTCTGTCCAGAGGACATTATTCCAGAGGTCTTGTGGTTTGTTCACATGCAACTTCCAAACATAAGTTGTGCAGCTATGCTCTTTTAGAGAGAAGAGACTTTCTCCTGTCAAACAAGCTAAACTTTTTCTAATTGTACTGGATGAATTTTAAACTTTAACATGCTAAAGTAGAGCCTGTAGAGCCTGAGATGCAGCTCTTGGGTGTTTTTACAGTTACTCTGAGTACTGCATGGTCCAACCTAAATTTGCTGGGATGTCGACTCCTGATAAGACTGTGGCACTGTATTAACACACACCTGATAATTCATTAATCAAGTGAATTTGATTATCAGCACCTGGCTGCCACTCAGCCTCTTATACTCAGTTTTCCATGACTGCAAAGAGTCCTGTGGAAACTTTTCTGCATACTGTTAGCCAACAATTTCAATCACTAAACCTTTAGTTACTAAAATGTATTCAATATTTATGTAGTTATGTCAACTGTTTTCCAGTATGTTTAGCTGACTGCCCCCACTGTGTGACATTTTGTTCTCGTTAAGGCTATCCGCTGGGACTGTGCATCATTGCTGTTGCTGTGTTGCTTCTAAGCTGCTCTCCAGGCTCTTGTTTGGGTCACAAAGAGTTCTATGGAAATGGCTCTGTGTGTGTTTGCCTCCTACATATCTTCCCACCAGGACCCATTGAGCATGATGTTAAACAGAGGCCGCAAGGGTCACACTGGTGCCATAAAAGCCCCAGAAGTCAAAGACAGATGCATATCAACTTACACGACCACAGAGGCCCGTGTTCAGAAAACACACAAAAGAAAACATCCATAAATACAGAGACAAAAACCCAGAGATGAGCCTAATGTCAGACACACGTCTTTGACACTCTTCCCTGGACTTCACATCAGGCTCCCAGATACTTTATGTGGTGTTGTCACATGGATAGGTAGAGGAAGGTAAGTTCAGCCACCTGCAGACTGGAAGCTTCCTGGCTCCACCACTTATGGAAGTCCTTCTGGAGCTTGACCTTTGACCTCTCCAACAACAGCTGCAGATGCTCAATTTCGGTCCTCAGCGCTTTCAGACGGCCAACGATGCTCTTGTAGCTGACAGGAGAAATTAGCAGCACTGAATTAATCTTTTGTCCACATTACAAAGGGTCTGCTGTATCCAATCAATCTAAGCAGGGTCTGCTATACTAATTCATTAACAAGCACTACAAACTCACCCTTTTTTTTCTTCTTCAATGTGCTTGCAGAGGTTTTCTTCCACTGGGTCAAACTCCTCCTCAGACTCTGTGTGATTTTCCATGACACCTGTGGTATAAATGAACAGGTGGCAGGAATGACAAAGGGTTTAAAAACAAAAAGAAACAGGGTCATGTTATATTTAAAATGACAAGTACAAGATCAGTAGCTGGGAAGTGTGTCATGAGTGCATTTCCTTCAAAGACAGCGTTTAAACTTTTGGCCCCAGATAATAGAAACCAGGCTGCTGTGAAGAGCTCTCTGATGCGGGACTCCAAATAACAAGAAAAGCCTTTGGGTGGGAGGTGTTTGCGTGCTTTACAACCAGGTTTCCTCATCAAAGGTTTTATGTCACTGATCAAAACAGTCAGAATGGAGTAAATGAAGGAGTCTTAGAGCCTGAGCCACCCAGTCTTTGGCCACTAAGCTTTCATTCACTGAGGCCTGCTGCGAAAGCTTTGAAGTGGCTACAAGAGCGGCCGCAGTGTGTTCAGCATTTACCATCCCATTCTGAGAGGAGTCCACTATTAAAAAGATGATAAAATAAAGACCTGATACTTTCTCGAGCTGCAGTCCCAATGCAAAGGCGAGAAATGTGCAGAAACGTGGTGTATTTTAATTGTTTCACATGCTAGTTGTTTAGATGTTGATGTGGGTAGAAGAAGTTGTAAATAATTCTTACCACGGGCGGCCCTCTGTCTCCTCCGCACGTCCAGCTGCTTCTTCAGTTCAGCTGAGGGAAGGAGATAAAGAACGACGAAACAAAATTTTTATATTTCCATCAAGAAAGTCAAAAGACATCCACCACCAAGGCCAACAGGCTATTTCGTAATTGAAAGAAAGTGGTCTGGATCCACACCACAATTAGATGGATTCATACTTTGCCTATACCTCATCTCTTCACCAGGTTTCATAAAATTTGGCTGGGTAAAATTTGCATAACATTGTTGACAAAAAAATATTTTGGACTGCCCCTCATCTAATTAAAATCTGTGTGATGCAAAGAAGTTACAGACCACGTGCTGCCCAACACAGAGCATCCAAATTATAACCAAGAAGAAAAAATATGGCATCAGTTATTGGCACTTCATGAGCTACTACTTCTTTTTTTGGCTGCTCCCTTTAGGGATCGCCACAGTGGATCATCTGCCTCCATCTCACCCTATCTCTAGCATCCTCCTGTATCATAGGCGGTCGTTGTTAACCCAGACCCTGACTGATCCGGTATGGAAACCTTATTCTTGATGATCCACATGTTTGATTTGGCAAGATTTTCACGTTAGATGACTTTCCTGATGCAACCGTCCCCATTTATCTGGGATAGGGACTGGCACTAGGAATACACTGGCTTGTTGCCCCCTTGTGACTGTCTTACTTCATGAGTTACATATAACCCAACAATGATCTCAAGTTGCCCACAACATTAAAATGACTGCATTACAACTTACCTTTCTTTTAATGCTTTTAATCTAAAACATCCCATTTAATGAACCATCCATTCACAGTCTCCCATTGGTTAGTGGAGTCCCGTTCTGAAGCACTGAGATGAGAGTTTTCGCAATCACTATCTTGGTGCTTTGAAACTGGATATAACAAGCAAGGGGTGGAGCTGACTGTGACACAGCATGCTCATTGGCTAACGACTTATCAATCACAAGTTGTTAGCCAATGAGCATACTCCTGGATAATCATCCTTTCTGAGGCTTCTAATCATCAAAATCTACAAAATGGACTTAATGTTTTATTCAGTTCTACCTAAAATGAGAGTTACTGAGTCCATAAACTCATCAGGAAAGTGTTCACAGAGGTCAAGGCCAAGGGCTGTTTTCCCATAGACTTCTACAGGACCGCAAATCATTTTGCAACCACAGGCACTGCCCCCTTTAGGCTATTAAAAAGAATGCAGGGGCTTCCATGTTTGCTTCACTTTTCAGGCCTGGAATAGCATGAATTTTATTGAAAAACAAAATGCAGATTTCACACTTTACACAACATCACCAGACTGGAGCCTTTGGTAGAACGGTTCTGATATCCTGGTCACATTTGCTGCTTTATATCAAGTAGGGGTGATCATGATTATCAAATTAAAAATCATTAAAAAAAAACCCAGCTATGTTAGAGAAGTTTGGGGTTAGCTGTAATCTAAGAAGATTAATAGTTCCCTGTGAATATCAAACAGTATTTTTTGCTCTAAATGCCCATCCCTAACAGTCATTACCATGTTTCCTACAGGAGCCACTGAAGCATCATGGTTTTACCTGCTGTACCAGCTACACTTCTAGCTAAAACACTTCTTTCAAATCTCACACTTTGTTTCTGAAATGCAAACTTCATTCAGTAAATCTCAAGCAGATACACCAAAACATCAGGGTTATTTTTTTTCTTCAAATTTGAGAAATCTCCCTCTAGAGTTACAAACAATTCTTTGAGTTTATTTAACCTTTGCTTCTTACACATGTGAACCTATGAAGTTATCGAGATGTTTTTACAGATAACTTTAAGTTAACCTTTTCTGCTCATTTCTAACTCCTTACATTTACCTTTGGACTCTACTAGAGTGGTTCTGCATGATTCACAATTCAAAATAGTCCTTATTTACCTTATTTATCTCATAAAATGCCTGGGTGCAGCCCCTCAGTTCATCCTCTGCCTAAGCTGGGTGGGGCTTATGTGTGCCTGAGATACCTGGGGGATACCTGCATTATCAACATATCGAGTCAAGAGTAGAAAAAACTGTGTGAAACAGTGTTTGGAGGAGTCTGAGGTCTCACAGGGATTACTTGCTTATACACTGACCTCACTAGTTGAAATTTTGGCCATGTTTAATATGATTATCCTCTGTACAGTGGTACAGGAAATAAAGAAAAACGGAACAGGGCCACTTTAAGACAGGACATTCTGCTTAGTTACAAACTTCCACAGTCCTCTAAATGAAGTCTTGTGACTTCAGTAAGCCAAGAAGCAACAAGAAGGAGGCATCTGGGTTACTGTTGATTCTTGTGGCCGTAGTACAGCCTTAACATATGGACAAGTAATTTACTGTATGTCTGTTCTACTGAACTGAAGTGCTTAATTACACTGTTGAAGAAATTTGTGATAAAATAGTTCAGTGGTAGACGCCAGTAGCAAGTAAATGGACTAAAACGTCCAGGGATGCCATAAGACAAACACAGGATACAATTTCACGTTTAGATCAGACATCAGCGCCAGACTAAAAGATAAAAGAGATGTTGAATGGCAGTGTCTTC